>JAUCBJ010003725.1:0-51954 GCA_032718475.1 Nemertoderma westbladi
CCATCTTTGGTAAAGGATAGTCGACACCATATAATTCTTCGAAGTACTTCAACATCTCTGGTCCAATCCTCAATGCGTAATTAGCAGCATCTATCATATCCTGACGGGCCCAGACCCTAAATGGGATTTTTAAGCTGTCATTGGTGTTGGACACCATATCGGAAACAATTAAAGCAAGTAAATAAGTGGACATCTTGAGTGTGGGTTCGAAGGTTGTCCTCGTTCTGTCTCCAGTAACACGGCTGGTAGAAACAGCCGGCATGTTGGACATGGCATTGTAATCCGAGCGGTGAGTTACCGAGAGCTCGAAATGAGCTTTCAATCCCGGCTCATCGAAACAGGGAAATACTTTCCGTGCATCCGTTACTTGCAGTTGGGACGTGGCCATCCAGTGAATCGTTCCATTCGAGGTGTAGGAAGAGCGATACAACCCAGCCAGGCTATCATCCAACACACCATTAAACTCAACGTAAAGTTCATAGTCAGAATCTTTTCCAAGATATCCATTCAATTTAAGAACTAAGTATTCGTTGTTCGGATAGAGAAAGTATTCTTTAATGGTTGGAAGGAGTGCATCTTTCGACGTTGTTATTAATTTGGGTTCACTTGTGATGTTTAGCAACTTGCTGTGGACTACAACGATATCTGTAGTCTCAATAACGGTGAAGGTTATAGAAACGGATCCACTGAAATAAAAGGATGGTTCCAAGAAAACATCAAGGAAAACATTGTAATATGAAGGTCTCAGGGAGAGAGGGAGGCGGGTTTGATTCCATGGCATGGCGGTGGTGGTTACAGTGTCATTACTACACCGACCTCCATAAACAACAGCCAACACCGTTACCAGAACAAGTACAGCAACCAGAGCTACGATAATTATAATTAAGTTTAACTTAGATAAAGTAACATAACGACCAGCCGCCCTCTTATGTTGTGAATCGGAATCTTTCGTTTTCTCAAGAACCTGCAACTGGCTGCCATGAAAAGACATTGTTTGAAAGTTATTATAATTAATTGCACTTCAAATAATATATCTTTAAAATATCCGCAGACACACATATATAACGCATACCTGTCAACAATAAACGAATTTAATTGCGCATTATCTATAAAGAAATCTACACATATTATTATCATTATAATCATAAACCCAATTTGATCATTAATTAATTAGCCTATTTGAAATAGACTAGAATGTAATATTTGTACGATTCCGTATTTTATGGTTGTTCATCTTTCTATGATATACCAGATGAAAGAGCACGCACGGAAAGCCAACAATATAGGATGATGGATGGCATATAATCACAGAATGCAAATACGGTGTTCTGCAAATACTACATAACGATAACTGTTTTAAATGCACGTCACTCAACCCCCTTAATAATTAATTATAAGATTTATTACAATATTATACTGGTGCTACTAGTCAGCTAGTCCATATAGATAGACCTATGTGCAAGGAATGTTAACGAAATCTTTGCATTAAAATTAACTTGCCAGACTTAAATTTTCCCATATGAAGGGTTTCCAATTACTAAAGCGAAAGCAATACTAAAGGATATATGAGAACGTAACACTAAAGAAATGGTCTGAGAAGGGAAAACTAAATAAATGGTTTGAGTAAGGAGTATAGCAATGGTATGGGAACGCAGCACTAGGCCAATGGTTAGGCATCGTAGCACTAAAGCAATGGATGAGAAGGAAACACTAAAGCAATGGTTTTGGAACGCAGCTCTAAAGCAATGGTTTTGGAACGCAGCTCTAAAGCAATGGTTTTGGAACGCAGCTCTAAAGCAATGGTTTTGGAACGCAGCTCTAAAGCAATGGTTTTGGAACGCAGCTCTAAAGCAATGGTTTTGGAACGCGACACTGAGTACTATAATCGGCATGCTGCATTGCAGCTGCACATTGAGATTGCTGTGCCGGCTTAAAAATAATAAGGAAATTGTGCGGCATACATGCAATCTTCAATCGGGATGCTGCTATACAGCTTGTTTTAAGAATGATATGCCGACTTATCGACATTTGATATGCCGACTTATCGACATTTTATATGCCGACTTATCGACATTTGATATGCCGACTTATCGACATTTGATATGCCGGCTTATCAACATTTGATATGCCGGCTTATCGACATTTGATATGCCGACTTATCGACATTTGATATGCCGACTTATCGACATTTGATATGCCGACTTATCGACATTTGATATGCCGACTTATCGACATTTGATATGCCGACTTATCGACATTTGATATGCCGACTTATCGACATTTGATATGCCGACTTATCGACATTTGATATGCCGGCTTATCGACATTTGATATGCCGACTTATCGACATTTGATATGCCGGCTTATCGACATTTGATATGCCGGCTTATCAACATTTGATATGCCGGCTTATCGACATTTTTTGCTTATATGACATTTGATAGATCATCTTCAAGGCCAGTGCCCTTTAAGATGCGTCTCAAGAAAGTCATGTGCTGTCCACAATACTAATTCACTCCATGAGGCCGCCAAAGCAGAAGATTATGCACTGGTTGGTCCTCACGGCGAAAGCAATGATGTCCTGCAAAGCGGAGGAAAGCAATGGTTTGAGAAAGACTTGGATTAGTCAGTGGGTTAGATATTCCGTTGTATTGTAGGTTTCCTATAGACACACACACCCACACCTCCTTATGAAAGATCACAGAATTAAAAATAAGTATCAAATTTTATTTTTGCAGTAATAAAAAAATCCAAGAGTAAGTCCTATATATGACATATATATTGTAATAATATATAGTAAATGGATAAATATTAGTGACAAAATAATAATAGATAACAATCTGTCTGTCCTATACATTGAATTGTCTTATAGCATTAATATAAATTAATGAAAAATAGTTAAGTATATAATGGGGAATATATGACATATTTGTAAGGAATTAATTGCGGATTTAATAGCCCCGATACAAATATTAGACCCACTTACTAACTAATATATTCGCGTCCATTAAATATATGAAGGGCCATTATAAACAAAACCGGGCTTTTAATAAATGCAGTGGCGGTTTGTATTTGATCTATTATTTATATTTATTATCAAGGTGCTCTGTGTGCTAGACAATATGAAATAGGTACACTGTGTGATAAACGATATGAAATAGTTGCACTGTGTGCTAGACGATATGAAATAGGTACACTGTGTGATAAACGATATGAAATAGGTGCACTGTGTGCTAGACGATATGAAATAGGTGCACTGTGTGCTAGACGATATGAAATAGGTGCACTGTGTGATAAACGATATGAAATAGTTGCACTGTGTGCTAGACGATATGAAATAGGTGCACTGTGTGCTAGACGATATGAAATAGGTGCACTGTTTGCTAGACGATATGAAATAGGTGCACTGTTTGCGAGATGATATGGAATAGGTGCACTGTGTAATAAACGATATAAAATAGGTGCACTGTGTGCTAGACAATATGAAATAGGTGCACTGTGTGCTAAACGATATGAGATATGTGCACTGTGTGCTAGACAATATGAAATAGATGCACTGTGTGATAAACGATATGAAATAGGTGCACTGTGTGATAAACGATATGAAATAGGTACACTGTGTGATAAACGATATGAAATAGGTGCACTGTGCGCTAGACGATATTAAATAGTTGCACTGTGTGCTAGACGATATTAAATAGGTGCACTGTGTGCTAGACGATATGAAATAGGTGCACTGTGTGCTAGACGATATGAAATAGGTGCACTGTTCGCGAGATGATTTGAAATAGGTGCACTGTGTGATAAACGATATGAAATAGGTACACTGTGTGATAAACGATGTGAAATAGGTGCACTGTGTGCTAGACAATATGAAATAGGTGCACTGTGTGCTAGACAATATGAAATAGGTGCACGGGGTGCTAGACGATATGAAATAGGTGCACTGTGTGCTAGACGATATGAAATAGATGGATGCACTGTGTGCTAGACGATATGAAATAGATGCACTGTGTGCTAGACGATATGAAATATGTGCACTGTGTGCTAGACAATATGAAATAGGTGCACTGTGTGCTAGACGATATGAAATAGGTGCACTGTGTGCTAGACGATATGAAATAGATGCACTGTGTGCCAAAGAAATGATGAAAAATCCACGAAAATCATTAAAAATGATTAACAACCGATTCAATATATTACATTATTTTCAGGCTCAGCCGGTACATATCTTAAGTGAATAGCTTTGTATATTGTGTAACCTTTCTCATTAAGCGCTATTTTTATTTACTTAACCGATTATGGAGTATTGATCCCCTGACAGCGGCCTTTTGTCGAATGTTTCCGTTAGATTAATGTACCCAGTGCCAGTGTATACGATAGGTGAATTATTGGGCGAGTACGGATATTCTATCCAAATTGCAAATTGCATTGCGTATCTACTGGTAAGAGTGAGTAATTTGTGACACCATAAAAGTTTATAACACCCAGCGAATTCGGAGGAAATGAAATTTCCATTCATTGACGGCAGGACCGCTGCATCCATACAAATGTGACGTACGACACGTCAAGGTTGAAAGAAATTTAATGAATGTAAACTGAATTAGACTGCAATTCCTGTCAATCACGCTTGTATGCTGGTTACAACGGATACAGGTCTGGATGGGCGCCTGGGCCTCTGCGAAGCAGAATTGTGAGCCCTTATTAGTGAAAGAAAAATTATCATTATACTATGACTAAATTATATTGGCTTCCGACAGATACATCCACCCCAAAACACACATTTGTCCAGTGGCCCTTAATATCCCAGGGACCATAATGCCCCACGGACCGTAATGGGCCATAATGTCCCAGGGAGGGACGCTGCAAACTTCGCCCGGAGCAATCTTCGCCCTCAAAATGAGTGTTAACAACCTCGTTTATTGTTTTGGTTATTCGACTCTGTAACCTGCTCCTTTCCCCCAATCGGGCGAAGGTTGGTCGCGGGCGAAGATTTCCCGCGGGCGAAGGTTGGAGGCGGGCGAAGATTGCACCCAACCCCCAGGGATCGTACGTAATGGACCATAATGTTCCACGGACCGTAATGGACCATAATGTCACAGGGACCGTAATGTCCCACGGACCGTAATGGACCATAATGTCGCAGGGTCCGTAATGGACCATAATGTCCCACGGACCGTAATGGACCATAATGTCCCACGGTCCGTAATGGACCATAATGTCCCACGGTCCGAAATGGACCATAATGTCGCAGGGTCCGTAATGTCCCACGGACCGTAATGGACCATAATGTCACAGGAACCGCAATCTCCCACGGACCGTAATGGACCATAATGTCGCAGGGTCCGTAATGGACCATAATGTCCCAGGGACCGTAATGGACCGTATGTCCCACAGTCCGTAATGGACCATAATGTCCCACGGTCAGAAATGGACCATAATGTCCCGCGGTCCGTAATGGTCCATAATGTCTCACGGTCCGTAATGGACCATAATGTCCCAGGGACCGTAATGTCCCAGGAACCGTAATGGACCATAATGTCCCACGGTCCGTAATGGCCCATAATGTCCCAGGGACCGTAATGTCCCACGGACCGTAATGGTCCATAATGTCCCACGGTCCGTAATTGTACATAATGTCGCAGGGTCCGTAATGGACCACAATGTCCTAGGACCGTAATGTCCCACGGACCGTAATGGACCATAATGTCCCACGGTGCGTAATGGACCATAATGTCCCACGGACCGTAATGGACCATCATGTCCCACGGTCCGTAATGGACCATAATATCCCAGGGACCATAATGTCCAGGGACCCTAATGGACCATAATGTCCCTCGGTCCTTAATGGACCATAATGTCCCACGGTCCGCAATGGACCATAATGTCCCAGGGACCTTAATGTCCCACGGTCCGTAATGGACCATAATGTCATAGGGACCGTAATGGACCATAATGTCCCACGGTCCGTAATGGACCATAATGTCCCACGGACCGTAATGGACCATAATGTCCCACGGTCCGTAATGGACCATAATGTCACAAATGGACCATAATGTCCCACGGTCCGTAATGGACCATAATATCCCAGGGACCGTAATGGACCATAATGTCCAGGGACCCTAATGGACCATAATGTCCCATGGTCCGTTATGGACCATATTGTCCCACGGTCCGCAATGGACCATAATGTCCCAGGGACCGTAACGTTCTACGGTCCGTAATGGACCATAATGTCCCAGGGACCGTAATGTTCTACTGTCCGTAATGGACCATAATGTCCCAGGGACCGCAATGGACCATAATGTCCCACAGTCCGTAATGGACCATAATGTCCTACGGACCGTAATGGACAATAATGTCCCATGGTCCGTAATGGACCAAAATGTCCCAGGGACCGTAATGGACCATAATGTCCAGGGACCCTAATGGACCATAATGTGCCACGGTCCGTTATGGACCATAATGTCCCACGGTCCGCAATGGACCATAATGTCCCAGGGACCGTAATGTTCTACGGTCCGTAATGGACAATAATGTCCCATGGTCCGTAATGGACCATAATGTCCCAGGGACCGTAATGGATCATAATGTCCCACGGTCCGTAATGGACCATAAAGTCCCACGGTCAGTACTGGACCATAATGTCCCAGGGACCGTAATGTTATACGGTCCGTAATGGACCATAATGTCCCACAGTCCGTAATGGACCATAATGTCCTAAGGACCGTAATGGACAATAATGTCCCATGGTCCGTAATGGACCATAATGTCCCAGGGACCGTAATGGACCATAATGTCCAGGGACCCTAATGGACCATAATGTCCCACGGTCCGTTATGGACCATAATGTCCCACGGTCCGCAATGGACCATAATGTCCCAGGGACCGTAATGTTCTACGGTCCGTAATGGACAATAATGTCCCATGGTCCGTAATGGACCATAATGTCCCAGGGACCGTAATGGATCATAATGTCCCACGGTCCGTAATGGACCATAAAGTCCCACGGTCAGTACTGGACCATAATGTCCCAGGGACCGTAATGTTATACGGTCCGTAATGGACCATAATGTCCCACAGTCCGTAATGGACCATAATGTCCTACGGACCGTAATGGACAATAATGTCCCATGGTCCGTAATGGACCATTATGTCCCAGGGACCGTAATGGACCATAATGTCCAGGGACCCTAATGGACCATAATGTCCCACGGTCCGTTATGGACCATAATGTCCCACAGTCCGTAATGGACCATAATGTCCTACGGACCGTAATGGACAATAATGTCCCATGGTCCGTAATGGACCATTATGTCCCAGGGACCGTAATGGACCATAATGTCCAGGGACCCTAATGGACCATAATGTCCCACGGTCCGTTATGGACCATAATGTCCCACGGTCCGCAATGGACCATAATGTCCCAGGGACCGTAATGTTCTACGGTCCGTAATGGACAATAATGTCCCATGGTCCGTAATGGACCATAATGTCCCAGGGACCGTAATGGATCATAATGTCCCACGGTCCGTAATGGACCATAAATCCCACGGTCAGTACTGGACCATAATGTCTCAGGGACCGTAATGTTATACGGACCGTAATGGACCATAATGTCCCACAGTCCGTAATGGACCATAATGTCCTACGGACCGTAATGGACAATAATGTCCCATGGTCCGTAATGGACCATTATGTCCCAGGGACCGTAATGGACCATAATGTCCAGGGACCCTAATGGACCATAATGTCCCACGGTCCGTTATGGACCATAATGTCCCACGGTCCGCAATGGACCATAATGTCCCAGGGACCGTAATGTTCTACGGTCCGTAATGGACAATAATGTCCCATGGTCCGTAATGGACCATAATGTCCCAGGGACCGTAATGGATCATAATGTCCCACGGTCCGTTATGGACCATAATGTCCCACGGTCCGCAATGGACCATAATGTCCCAGGGACCGTAATGTTCTACGGTCCGTAATGGACCATAATGTCCCACAGTCCGTAATGGACCATAATGTCCTACGGACCGTAATGGACAATAATGTCCCATGGTCCGTAATGGACCATAATGTCCAGGGACCCTAATGGACCATAATGTCCCACGGTCCGTTATGGACCATAATGTCCCACGGTCCGCAATGGACCATAATGTCCCAGGGACCGTAATGTTCTACGGTCCGTAATGGACAATAATGTCCCATGGTCCGTAATGGACCATAATGTCCCAGGGACCGTAATGGATCATAATGTCCCACGGTCCGTAATGGACCATAAAGTCCCACGGTCAGTACTGGACCATAATGTCCCAGGGACCGTAATGTTATACGGTCCGTAATGGACCATAATGTCCCACAGTCCGTAATGGACCATAATGTCATACGGACCGTAATGGACAATAATGTCCCAAGGTCCGTAATGGACCATTATGTCCCAGGGACCGTAATGGACCATAATGTCCAGGGACCCTAATGGACCATAATGTCCCACGGTCCGTTATGGACCATAATGTCCCACAGTCCGTAATGGACCATAATGTCCTACGGACCGTAATGGACAATAATGTCCCATGGTCCGTAATGGACCATTATGTCCCAGGGACCGTAATGGACCATAATGTCCAGGGACCCTAATGGACCATAATGTCCCACGGTCCGTTATGGACCATAATGTCCCACGGTCCGCAATGGACCATAATGTCCCAGGGACCGTAATGTTCTACGGTCCGTAATGGACAATAATGTCCCATGGTCCGTAATGGACCATAATGTCCCAGGGACCGTAATGGATCATAATGTCCCACGGTCCGTAATGGACCATAAAGTCCCACGGTCAGTACTGGACCATAATGTCCCAGGGACCGTAATGTTATACGGACCGTAATGGACCATAATGTCCCACAGTCCGTAATGGACCATAATGTCCTACGGACCGTAATGGACAATAATGTCCCATGGTCCGTAATGGACCATTATGTCCCAGGGACCGTAATGGACCATAATGTCCAGGGACCCTAATGGACCATAATGTCCCACGGTCCGTTATGGACCATAATGTCCCACGGTCCGCAATGGACCATAATGTCCCAGGGACCGTAATGTTCTACGGTCCGTAATGGACAATAATGTCCCATGGTCCGTAATGGACCATAATGTCCCAGGGACCGTAATGGATCATAATGTCCCACGGTCCGTAATGGACCATAAAGTCCCACGGTCAGTACTGGACCATAATGTCCCAGGGACCGTAATGTTATACGGACCGTAATGGACCATAATGCCCCACAGTCCGTAATGGACCATAATGTCCTACGGACCGTAATGGACAATAATGTCCCATGGTCCGTAATGGACCATTATGTCCCAGGGACCGTAATGGACCATAATGTCCAGGGACCCTAATGGACCATAATGTCCCACGGTCCGTTATGGACCATAATGTCCCAGGGACCGTAATGGACCATAATGTCCCAGGGACCGTAATGGACCATAATATCGCAGGGTCCGTAATGGACCATAATGTCCCAGGGACCGTATTGTCCCAGGGACTGTAATGTCATGTGGGCCGCAGGGGCGCACAGTGCTCCGGGGGCGCAGCCGATTTTTACGACGACGTAGTTTACATGCTCAGCGAAAAGATCTTCCTTGGCTCCTCAGGAGAGAGTTGATCACTTGTACATTACCAAGAATCAAAGTCCTTGAACTACGACAAGCTGATTGACTAATTTACGTCAAAGAAAAGTCGGGCTGTAAAATTTCGGATGGTGTGGGGATAACTTTAAAATAGATATACCTAGTTGTCGCCTTATTTTGCAAAAATTATATTTATCTCTACTTACAATATTATATAATCCATAACGTTATGTACTTTTTAAAATAAGGGGGATATGGGAGGGGGTGTCACGCACAAGTCACAGTAAGCATTACACTGTAAGGGGGCGCATGGTGATGCTGCTACGTCACTGGCGGGCCCGAATATCCCGCCTGTCATAATGCTCCAAGGCTTCTCCCAGGCAATAAGTTCCCATGGGAATTAATTTACGTCAAATTGACAAACATTATTCACAATCATTATTTACAGCATAGATTAAACGTATGCAGTGTGGGTCATGATTTTAGGTGGTATTTAATTAGCCTGGTACCTATTTAAAGTGGTTGGCAGAAAAGTTATTGAAAGAGCATTGTTATTGAATTGTTATTGAATCCATTCTATATAATTATATTATTAGTTTTTAATTGTTTAAGGAGAATTATACTGTTTAATTCTTAACACCTTATAATTAAAAACACTACGTTATTGTCTCCGTATCTAACTGGATAGAGCTGGACTTGTATGCATGAAGTAGTAGTATTCTAGTTGTAGTTGATATTTTTTATTACACTGGTGTTATATAGAGTTCGGCAAATACTGGCATTGTTCTTTGCATGGGAGTAAAGGCCCATTTATACTCGGCCGTACGACAGCCGTACGAGAACGTCGTAAGGCGGCCGTGATGGTGAGGTCAACGTACGGCCGCATTCAAGGCCGTACGGTGCCGTTCGGAATTTGGAGTTGTTTTACGACCGTACAGTCTATTTCCGTACGGGATACCAAACATACCGCACGGCCGCCTGACGGCTGCTGCACGGACAAATATCACAATTTATCACCACCGTACAGCTGTCGTACGGCCGAGTATAAAATAAATGGGCCTTAAAAGTTTTGGTTATAATTAGTGAAAGTAATAATGGTAGTTTGGTAAACTTGTTGCCGTGCGTGCAAGCAGATAAGTTAGTTGCATCGGGGTCGCGTACATAATGCAGTGACGTTCGTCTAAGCGAATATTGCACCCAACAATGCCTTACTTCTATAACTTTTAAATGCCCACCTTTGTAATCCACCGGTCGCGGTGTACGTTAGACGTTAGTAAATAAAATACAGGGGTTTCTGTTTTTATAGTTTTTAAGACTCGTAAGTATACAGAGGTTTTTTTGGGATGCTGATCAGATCACAAGGAACTCAAATAAAACATTCAAGAAAATTTCTGGTTATTTGAAATGTGGCCACTGGGCCACGAAAAGACAAGTAGTATAAATTAAATATGATATGATAATGAACAATCTCCACCAAATCAACCTGATTTTAATACATTATGGATTTTCTAGGATGATGTAAGGGAAATACCAAAAAAAATGAAACAGTACGACACTGTCAAGTATAATAAAACGTAGAAGGTCTCATAAACTGTATAATAAGATAATAAAGAACTGACAGGAAACATAATATAACAGTATCGAACCACAGAGTAAGGGAAGCATCAGCTGAATAGCCAAATCACCATGATAGTCACTATGAATATGGTAGCACGAACTTAGTTCCAATCGCACATTTTCAAAGGCGAACTTAGTTCCAATTGAAACGAATTTAGCTCCAAAATAAATTTTACAAAGCGAACTTAGTTCCTTCCAATCGAGGCGAACTTAGTTCCAATCTCAGAATATCAAAACGAACTTAGTTCCAATGGATGCGAATTTAGTTCCAATGGATGCGAATTTAGTTCCAATGGGTACGAACTTAGTTCCAATGTTTCAATCGTGGGGATAGCCACGTAGGAGGCGAAGCCTATTGCGTATGGTAACTATTTGGGGTGGGTTAGGGTCTACAATAATTGTAATAAATTGTAAAATCCTTCCGTCATATTTAAAAAACGAAGTATTATTAATGAATTAAATGTATAATTACACATTTTGAAATATATATTTAATCACGATTATACTGATACTAGTCGAGTAGACGCTTGGTACATTTTACTGACGAACCGTTCTCCAGCGTATGACTGCAATTTTATTTGCTCATGATGTTGTTCAACATTATAACAATAAATTTTCGCTATAAAGACTTTGGGAAAGGTTGAGCAATTTTTTTTATTGCCGTTTGTTTGGAGGATAAAATCATAACAAAATTACCAAAAAAATGTTAATCTATGTAGAGAATGTGTTAGCAACAACATTAAACATAACATATTTCCAACATATTATCCACCAGTTCTTGAGGATACATGTCTAGCGAGAGTTCGGGTGCTGACAGCATATATTCCTGACAGACAGGTATGTCGGTGCATTACTTGGCCACAGTGATGAGCTCCAAATTGCACACCGAGCCTTGTATGTATTACAAGTTCACTGCCTGTAACAGTGTTTGCCATAACACTGCATTGTTACAAAATTTGTAACTCATAACTGCAAACATAATCCTTATTCCTTACATTTTTATTTTCTCGAGCTTGGTTTCTCCTTATTTATGATTGACCAGTGTCTAAATAGATAAATATACCCCTGCGTGTTAATTCATTATTGTTGTTATGTAAAACATCTGTCGTTAAGATAAATGTGTTCTAGAAAAAATTGCTCAATGCGGACTGTGAAATATAACATAATTTCAAATGGTTTATACCAGTTAACACTTTCAGCAAAAAAAACTGCAGTCATACCCAATTTGAACGGTGGTCGGTACTGTCTACTTGACTATACTGACTGCCTGAGTCTGTAGTATTATATACTCAAGTCATGCACATTGTGCCATTTTCACACCAATTACAATATTTACCAGTTGCTTCAGTTAGGAGGTTGGGCGTAGTTTGGGTTAAGAGCTTGGGCGTTGTTTTTTTAAAATGAATATCATTTTAAATGATTAAATAATAAGATTGTTTTGGTTAGGAGGTTGGGCGTTTTGGATTAGTTAATTACAATTATTATTTAACCACCTACCTAATAGTGTCAATAAACAGATTCTTCGCAAACAACGTGGCTCGCCCCACACCTGAAACATTGGAACTAAATTCGATTCCATTGGAACTAAATTCGCTTGCATTGGAACTAAGTTCGCATCCATTGGAACTAAATTCGCTTCCATTGGAACTAAATTCGCATCCATTGGAACTAAATTCGTTTTCGTTTTTCTCTAGTTATTGGAACTAAGTTCGCCTAAATTGGAACTAAATTCGCCAAAATTGGAACTAAATTCGTTTCCATTGGAACTAAATTCGCATGAGGCTTACATTGGAACTAAGTACGGGGAATCCCGCGCGGTGTACCGTTCCGTTGGATGTGAACGGGCCTATATGTGGATATACAACAGAAATAAGCGCTATAAAACACTTAAAAAAGATATAAAAAAAATATAAAAAATCTTCATATATAAAATTCCAATAAAAAGTCGACCGAAAAGTGAAATCCTGGTATTCTTCACATGGGCGACTTTTAGTACTTTGATCTAAATGTAGTAACGTTTTAGTAATGTAATGTTGTAGTAATGTTTTTTGCGACATACACCACATACACCAGAACTAGGACAAATCTCACCGTGTGCATGTTTACGAAAACAATTTCTGCAGAAATGTAATTGTTTAGTACACATAAACTTATCATAGGGCAAAATAATATTTATCACAATTACGCACTACATGATTACCTTGACATAAGTAACACTTAAAGGCCGGGTTTCTGTTGCTCACACTTTGAGCTACGGGTAGCGATGTTGCACTGCCACCGTGACGCAGCACGCAATGAATCCAGCTCCCAATATTGGCAGCTCTGTTATGTTGTTCCTCACATCAGCAGACAGCTTACGCATTAACGATGCGGCGTAAACGTAGCCGGTCGCGTCAACCTCAGCGCCCAAATTCTTTATATGATGTTTTTATCGTTCGGAAGCGTTTCTTAACATTATAAATTTGTAATAAAACGACTTACATACTTGTTGCAAAGTACATTACAATATTGTTCTGCACCCCATCCATCTAGTAGCTATATTTTCACTAACTACTCACAATGTTAGTTCACGTAATAAAACACTCGGATCTGCACAATGTAAAGAGCTAATTAACACACAGATAAGTAACATGAAACTTTAGTTGTCAAAAACAGTGAGTGTAATAAAACTAGTATGAAATCGCAAAAACCAACCTCCTGTTTATATAAAGTTGTATTGATCTGTTCATATTTACATACTTATATTGTCGCAAAGAAAGATATAGTCAATATGATATGAAATATCCTATTCAAAATGTATAAACTTTAAAAAAAATAACAAATAAAATTTTATTGCGTACAGCTCCCCCCCCCCCCCCCCCCCCCCCCCCACCCCCCCATCTGCTATCTGGGACTGATACGAACCGGCTGATATAAGATTATCCTCGAATGACAAGTAAAGGGAAGTTGCACTTTTTGATACATTGAGGGTACAGTTTATTCGATGTCTGGGTTCTGATGGGTTAATTACGATGTGTATAAACAGGAAGGAATAAAAATGATACTATACCGGGGGTTACCTACAGTACAGTGCTGTCCTGTACTACAGTGGCGGGAGTCCTAGAAGCAGTCCCCATAGAGGAGGGGGGGGGGGGGGGTGGGGGGGGGGAGTTTGGGCCGGAAACAAATCAAAATACAGACCGATTCAATCAATCCACTGCGGATTAAATCGTACGAACGTTCATTAGTTGTTTGGGGGTTAATCAAGGAAATGAGGCCTAGCTTCACAGGAAGCCTATTAAACCCCAATGGGGTAGGTAGCATGGGGGTTGGCATGGGAGGGACCTAGACAGATTTATTGCATTAAAAGTAGCCTGCCCAATTATTAAGCCATATATCGCCACATGTGGCAAGGTAACACACAGTAGGCAGAGAAATAATCTGAAAGGGACTCTAGTTAGGGTCACTCACGGCATTATCATAACATTTCAAAAAGAGTTATTGTTAGTGGTAAATAAAGCTTTTACATGGCGGTTAATCAATTAAAGTAAGTTTGGAGCTTGAGAATCCGACTTCGACACGACCAGAGTGAATAAAATGTGACAACATTGAATGTTGGGAAACCAATGAGCTCCGGTGTGTCAAATCTATACCAGTTCGTGGGAAATCTGCAACATAGCACCCACCCTATACGCCCCCCCCCCACCCCTTGTTGAAACACCCTATACGCCCCCCCCCCCCCCCCCACCCCCTGTTGAAACACCCTATACGCCCCCACACCCCCGACCAGCCGAAAATACCCTACTAATTATTGATTTATTACTAAAAACGTCAGCTAGCTCTGATTTAAAATAACCTGTTATTCTAACCTTCAACTAAAATCGACCAAATTGCACCAATATGATTAATTGCCAAATAGATTTCGGTTTGGCATTTCCGTGTTACCTGGTTCCCACCATTACCGTGTTACCTGGTCGCACCATTTCCGTGTTACCTGGGTCCCACCATTTCCGTGTTACCTGGTCCCACCATTTCCGTGTTACCTGGTCCCACCATTTCCGTGTTACCTGGTCCCACCATTTCCGTGTTACCTGGTCCCACCATTTCCGTGTTACCTGGTCCCACCACTTCCGTGTTACCTGGGTCCCACCATTTCCGTGTTACCTGGTCCCACCATTTCCGTGTTACCTGGGTCCCACCATTTCCGTGTTACCTGGGTCCCACCATTTCCGTGTTACCTGGTCCCACCATTTCCGTGTTACCTGGTCCCACCATTTCCGTGTTACCTGGTCCCACCATTTCCGTGTTACCTGGGTCCCACCATTTCCGTGTTACCTGGTCCCACCATTTCCGGGTTACCTGGTCCCACCATTTCCGTGTTATCTGGGTCCCACCATTTCCGTGCTACTTGGGTCCCACCATTTCCGTGTTACCTGAGTCCCACCATTTCCGTGTTACCTGGTCCCACCATTTCCGTGTTACCTGGGTCCCACCATTTCCGTGTTACCTGGTCCCACCATTTCCGTGTTACCTGGGACCCACCATTTCCGTGTTACCTGGGTCCCACCATTTCCGTGTTACCTGGTCCCACCATTTCCGTTTTACCTGGTCCCACCATTTCCGTGTTACCTGGGTCCCACCATTTCCGTGTTACCTGGGTCCCACCATTTCCGTGTTACCTGGGTCCCACCATTTCCGTGTTACCTGGGTCCCACCATTTCCGTGTTACCTGGGTCCCACCATTTCCGTGTTACCTGGGTCCCACCATTTCCGTGTTACCTGGGTCCCACCATTTCCGTGTTACCTGGGTCCCACCATTTCCGTGTTACCTGGGTCCCACCATTTCCGTGTTACCTGGGTCCCACCATTTCCGTGTTACCTGGGTCCCACCATTTCCGTGTTACCTGGGTCCCACCATTTCCGTGTTACCTGGGTCCCACCATTTCCGTGTTACCTGGGTCCCACCATTTCCGTGTTACCTGGGTCCCACCATTTCCGTGTTACCTGGGTCCCACCATTTCCGTGTTACCTGGGTCCCACCATTTCCGTGTTACCTGGGTCCCACCATTTCCGTGTTACCTGGGTCCCACCATTTCCGTGTTACCTGGGTCCCACCATTTCCGTGTTACCTGGGTCCCACCATTTCCGTGTTACCTGGGTCCCACCCCACCACTTGACCCCCCAAATTAAAGGTTTAACCAGAAACAGACTGGCGATTATCAAAGGAGTGAAACAGGACCAAGGGGAACGGGAACCAACCAGGCCACCTGTAGGGATAAACTCTCAAACAGCGGTGACGTTTGCATTATCCATCATGGTTGTCAAATGGAGTTGCTTTGAAACATAGTTTGCTCTCTGATAATGCGAATTAGTATAATGTTAGATTTAAATTAGTAATTTATTAACTTAATATTAGTGATAATATGTAGGCGGTAAGAATATATTACACATCAATATATTACACAAATTAATTTACATACACACACACAATATAAACAAACAGTTAGCCTTTAATTAACGATATTTTATTAGTAAAGATACATGCACCATGCATAACAATAGAACAAAGATGTATTAGCGGACTTGAATCATTGAAAAACGCTGTTATCATTAGAATCAGTGAAAAATGGAACAATAGGGAACTTTTCAAAAAGTTCGGCCGGGAACTGTATCCCAATTTTGCGAAGTGTCATTTGATCAATAATTAACCACACTGGCAACCTTATTAACTTTATTTCAGTCTATCGCCTATGAAAGATGATGACTAATAAACCAGTAGTAATTAATACCAAACTAAAAATACCCGTAATTTAGCGTGACTATTTTACCTGTGTTAATAATATTCAGTAACAATGCAGTCATTATTCCTAACAGTAAACATTGATTCTAATGACCAGTTGTTCAGAAAAATATGGCAATACAATATATCTCTAGAAGTACATGTTGGCAAAGTTGATGGTTCTAGCTATCTTGTCGTCATAGGTTTGAGATGGCCAAAACCCAGCTGTACCCTGCAAGCCCGGTGCTGGCGGGTCTTTGATATCGTAGTGAGGATCAACCTGTACTTGTGCTATGGGAACATCCTGGCTAAAACAGACATGGAGGTCAACAACTTTCCTTCACTGGCAATTCGCCGAGGGAAAATTGTACAAGTGATAGGTGATCAGATTTAATGCAATAATGGGCTGTTACAATTCTGTTCTATTTCTATAAATTGGAATTGAAGTTATAATTAATCATCAAACGATGCCGCCTATTTGAAATTGATTTAGTCAAAAAACATTTACATTCGGTAATATCGACAAAGCAATCGTAATTGTACATTAAATTCGATTTGTTAGTATTTCCATGATAGTCAATTAGGATAGTTTTGTTAAAGTCAATGTCGAACAATCAGTACAATAGCACGGGAAATGAGTACATCAATAAAAACGGGGTTAAGGCTGGTATTTAATTTACTTATAAAATCCAATAAAATTAATAAAGTAAAATCAATGCCATGATACACAATGCATTCAATTATATGTTTATGGAATTAAAATGGCACAATTTGTAATTAAAAAAATACTAACCTGACCAGTAATTTAAATATAAAGTTAAGTAAGTAAAGCTGTAAATCAAGAAGAAGTAGGTCAAGACATGACAATCAAAACATGAAAATAATATTGGCGCATACGTGAACACATTCAGGGTTCGTTAGGTAAGGCAGAATTCGATGCCTGCAATCTGCGGCATATATAATTGCACATCGACAACCTCTCGTTGAGGCTCCCACCTTGACACAGAGAAATTACTTTATTTCAGACTCATTGCACCGGACAAACATCAAACCTGTCATCTTATATTAGCGTTAATTTATTTATTCTATTGTGTGCGGGCCCGCAGTACAGTCCCGCTAATATATTGCAACTCATTTCGAAGTGGCAGCAAGTTTATGATTTACTTGCGGAAACGGCCGTTAGTTGGTTATACGCGCGCGGTAGTATCGTGTTCACATTTATTACCGTTCGGTGTCCCGCCTGCTACCCGAATGGACTGGGACGCTAACGACGGTATCCGCGCATCCGAACGTCGGCTAACGTTAGAAGCCGCTATATAACCCGCTCCTACAAGTTGTTCGTTTCGACGGAAGATGCTCGACAACAAACGTCGGAAAGCCAACTTGAAATCCGGCTGGGTGTAATTATAAATTATTGGATTGAGGAGAGAGTTAAGGAAGTAAAGCTGAATGAGTATTTTGTAGACAATGTCATCTACTTCTTCATCTAGCTTATAGTCCAGGTAGTAGAATGTATTGAAGATAGTGTTGGGTAGCCAAGAGACGAATGTCGTACCAACAATAATTATATACCCGCGAATGAGATCGAGTTCCCTCCTAATATCGCTATGACGTAGCTGTCTTTGTATTCTGAGTCGATGTTTATGGGCAATGCGGAAAATAAAAACGTACAAAATTGCAACTACTAAAAGACATATATAAAAAAAACCAGCTTGTAGTAAAAAGTAGATGAGTTGGAAAAGGTCGCCTGCCTTATCAATTGCTTCATTGTTGACCTGGGTATTGTGGGTAACGTTGTTACTACTAGTAAAGTTTGATGGAGTAGGGCAGAATATAAAGGATTCAACAAGGCGCCCAATTCCAAATAAACATCCAGCACTCCAAATAGCGACCAACACAACGCATGCGTTCCTCCTGGACATGATCAGGTTGTACTGGAACGGTTTTATGATAAACACATATCTGAAAAACAATAACATTTTATAAATAATCTTTGAAAAGTTAATTAATTGAGGAATAATAACAATTCATTAAAATTAATATGCTGTGGGATAAATAAAGGACTGAATTTCGGAAGAGAACAAATAAATGAATAATGAAATGAAAACTAGCTTGTATGCGGGTCCAGACAACATGCCATTACGATCTGAGCACGCGCTGTCAGATGAGATGACGTGGCGGCAGCACTGGAATGTCAGGTTATAATGGCTTGTTGACTTCATCAAAGAAAATTAATGATTACATATTCAGAAACGGCCAAAATAGAATAGATTACTAACCAACCGCTGATTACTTTGTGAAGGACGAATTATATTATAAAATTGGTTTACTAAGATTGATTGAAAAATACATTGAAGCATCTCTCTGAAGTTTGACATTTTCTTCAAACAATCGTTTGATGGACACTTGGGACGTTATAAACACTTATTTTATTCGAGGCCAATAA
Organism: Nemertoderma westbladi; assembly: GCA_032718475.1. Classification (NCBI taxonomy): domain Eukaryota; kingdom Metazoa; phylum Xenacoelomorpha; order Nemertodermatida; family Nemertodermatidae; genus Nemertoderma; species Nemertoderma westbladi. The sequence goes on from JAUCBJ010003725.1 coordinate 19,464, forward strand.
TGTTGATGATAGCTCGTAAAATTATTTAGGATTGAAGTCAATATGAAATATATTTATTCACGTATATATTCTATGTAGATCTTCCAATAATTTAAATCAAAGAATCAAGGATTATTTTTTTGAGTGACAAGCTATTGGTAGGAGGGCATGCACCCTATCTATAATATTAAGGACACAGTGGCGCAAGCAGCATCGGGCATGTGCTGTGCAACCTCCAACCTATAAGAGTCAATAATGAATAAGACAGGTTATCAGCTATAGCGCCGGGTGATTAATAGTGATGAATATAATAAATAGAATTCAAAATGACGATGAAATCATTTCAAATATATAATTATGAAAGCAAATTAAATTAATTTTAACAATATAATTTGACCCACTTCATCAATCATATGGTCTGACATATCCAATTTCTCAATTTCATAATAAATTTTAATAATTACAGAAACCTGACAATAATCTTCCCATTGGGACATTGCAATAAAATCACTACACACTATGAGCACGGGAATGCATGCATAAGGAGTTGAATCCATCCCAATCAGAAAAGAAACCAAACAAACTCTTCATTTCTGATACGATTGGCATCTTCTATATAGAATCTCCAGTGGAATCTATGTATTTTTATATAAATTGGAAATGGGTAATGGATTACATTAAGCCACTCTTACCAACTATCAAAGGCAACAACGCAAGAATAATGTGAGACCGCAGACAGGGGCACTCATCTACAATCGCAACAGATTGTTCTTCAAAATGCCTCCAGAGTACATTGTTGCATTGTGGATGACGCTGTGCCAAATAGCTAAGTGCGTGCTTAAACATCAGGATTAATTGGACATCGATGCAAAACTAGGAGGCATCGCAAGCAATTAGGAAGAGTGCCACTTCGCGGAATAAATCGCGAGAGATTATGAACGTAGGTCCATCAAGGCGTCTCCATTAGACATGCAGGTCCATCCACAGAGGCGTCATCTCAACCACAACTTTACACATCAATAAATCGCCTGATAAGACCAGGAGGATACCAACTTCCTTTGTGTAAACCAGGGCTGGTGGAGATTTCGTCCAACCGTGTTTAATTGACACGATTCCAACAGCAACCGCAGTCAATGTTACACCAGGGAAAAATAATGCAATGTAAAAATACTGCAGTGGTATAATCCAGCGTCAATTAAGAAATATATCTTAATTAATTTTAAAGCCGCCTCCCATTCCTCTATAAGCCTTCTTAAAGTTATCGATAATCTACGAATGCCTTACTCCAGTCGATATTATTGTTGATAAGTAAAACTCCAATAAAACTAAAGAATATATAACCCGTTGGTAATATTATAATGATTGTAATTATTTCAAGGTGGCATACCATGCATTCCCATCTCAAAAAGCAAATAATTCATATTTTCTATAGTAGGCGGTTAAACAGATATAGTAGTAGTTCGGCAGATTGTACCTTGCATGGTAAGTTTTGGGTTATTTTGGTAGATAGGCCTACCATTATTGTTGTAATCCATAATCTGACTGACTTCAGTAAATTTATAACCAAATTTGGGTAAGCCACAGATGTGAACTGTCTACACCGTTCCTGGAGTCGTTTTTTGAAAGACAATTACATAACAACTAATAGTACTAGGTCGAGCGAGCTTGGACAGTGGAAATGAGATCCTTCCAGACTTCCCGATTCTCAATAGTTACCGCAATTTCGTTTCTCTCAAGTCCAGTATCCCTTTCAAGCTGGTCTTTATGTAATAGCAAGTCTTTCACGGGAACGCCTATCTTGTGTTGGTTGCCAGCACAATATTCCAGCATGTTCCAGCACAAGCTGGAAAAAGGCTGCAGAAGTTAGTAGCCAATTTAGATGTATACTTCCTACTTCGCTACAATTTCTCTGTTTTATTACAGTTTGGTTTGAATTAATAAAGTTAAGTTTAAACCAGGTTTGTGGTCTCGGATTTGGTATCAATCAACAATTAATCTGGAAAATGCAACAGATACCAAATCAGCAAAAATATATCTTAAATCGATAAGATATATCCGATATTATATTTGACAAAAGTTTACTATTGGCTCAGCACACATGCTGGATCCAATTACGAATTAGCGAGTGTAATTACCTGATCAGAATCATTTTGGAATGGGCCGGAAAAAGAAAACAGAGACGAAATTATCCGATTCAATTTCCATGAAATAGGATTAAGATTCAAAGAAAGGTAAGTGGGGGAGAGTAGCTGGCTCGCATACATTAAAAACCTCTCTCAGTGGAAGTGGAGACACAGTAAAGAGATCCTGATTACAGACCAAATCGGGGATCCTAGCGAAAAATCGACCATCTTATGTTTTTTGACAGCGGTATTCCGAAAATTTATTACAGCAATGAGTAGAAAAGTTGGCGGACATTTTTAAATTGTTGTCACTTCAGTATCATTTAATCATAATAATAATTTAAAGTTCGCCCATGTGAAGAATACCAGGATTTCACTTTTCGGTCGACTTTTTATTGGAATTTTATATATGAAGATTTTTTTTTTTTTTAATTTATCTTTTTTAAGTGTTTTATAGCGCTTATTTCTGTCTTATAACCTGCATAGATACTAATTTGTTTATTGTGTTGGTTAGATTCAGCCCCTCTGTAACCTGTATTTTGGGTGAAAACCTGGTATACTTCACATGGGGGTAACTGCAAAGTGAAATATAACGGCAGAAAGTCTGGTATTCTTCACATGGGCCGTAAAGTTGCCTAAAAATTGAAAAAACAGCACTAATTCTTCCGATACCGGAAATCTCGATAAAAAAACAAAGAATTATACTACAATTTAAACGCTACGAATTAAATTAAATTTATTAATTGAAATAAATTTGATTTAACTTCATTAAAATTAATTTATTAATTTAAAAATATAATAAAAATAATAAAAATATTGGGTGTAACTATATATTTGATATTTTTAATGAAAAATACCTTACATTCATATTTGAGTTCATCATATATTTATTTGATACATTTGAATACAACTTTAAATTTATGAATGAAATACCTGTATGTATGTGTATTTAAACTATCTGCATACCGTCTATTATTAAATTACCACTTACCTATCGAATGATATAGCCATAAGACTGGCTGCACTAGCAGTGCAGACTACATTATAAACCCATTTGATATGAATGGCATCGCATGGCAGAGGGACAGGTTCCAGGAGACCAAGAACACCAACTATTGTGTCACACACAGCCAGACTGCAGAGGAACACAGCGGAGACTTTGCGTAGATTCTGGAACTTGTAGACGGCGAATAATACCATGCCATTCGCAAATACTATGAGTAAACCAGTGACGAAAACTACATACTTCAGTGCAGTTTCATATTGTTTTTCTTCTTGGTTAAAACATACACACATTATTAATCAGTTGTTAAGGTCGTAATATTATGAGTAGCAAAATGCAAAAAATAGAAAAATGGCCGCAATATTTTTGCTTGTTAATTGAATGAAGTAATTATAATAAATCTTAATTAAGGACAAATTAAAAATGAAGACATAGTTTGATAACTATTATTATAGCAAACAAAACTAATATTATGACTGTGATTTTTTTTTATCGAAGCAGTTTTAATTTAAATAAATAGAAACAGAAAGGACTAGGTTGTGTGTCTGAAGTGTAGACAAGCATAATGGAACACACAAGAGACAAGGCTACGGACAACATACATTACACCCAGACCAGAGGCAAATTAACTCGAAATTAAACCAAGTTACTTAAAATTGGCGCCCACAAACTAATAAACTAGGAATTCACCAGCGCGTATGTAATGAGTATTCTAAAATTATAAAACCAAACTCGATAATTTATTTAACCCTTACAATATTATTAACGCCAATACAATAATAATCATATGAAATGGATGACTAACTTTCAATCCAATTTAAAGAGTCGTGTTTGGTTTCTTGGAACAGTTTAACTACTTTATAAAATATCGGATAACAATGGTTTAATAGATAAAATGGGGTCCATTCGTGTCAATAATTAATCTACAGTACTGAAACGCGGTAATGTGAGCAGTTTAATAGATAAAAGTCTATTATTTTGTTAATGCCCGAAATTAGAGGATCATATTTATTTACAGGAATTGCATAGAAATTGGCATAATACAAGCCAAACAAAAGGCAGAGTAGTGGAGAATAAGTAGCGATGTTCCAGAATAATCTAATTAATCTGGACAATAAGTAGCGATGTTCCAGAATAATCTAATTAATCTGGACAATAAGTAGCGATGTTCCAGAATAATCTAATTAATCTGGACAATAAGTAGCGATGTTCCAGAATAATCTAATTAATCTGGACAATAAGTAGCGATGTTCCAGAATAATCGAATTAATCGTACAATGCAATGAGTTGAAATTCAACGAAAGATAAATACAAATTATATCGGCCTGTAGCACGTTCGTTGCCATAATATCTCGGCAAATACAAAGATTGGATGATATTACGTACTGTTTATCAAAAATTGCCCGAAATCATAACTTAACGTAACTAATAAAAAATGATTTTTCGTTGCTATGGAAACTAAATTGGAAACTATCTAGAAGATATTAACAGTAAACTTCATTACACATTATAGTAAACAGGTCAATGAACCCAAGTTTACCCGATCCAACCCGATTTTGAGCCAAATTCCACCTTTTTGATGTAAAATCTATGTTGCTATTGACTAAACAGCAAACTGAAACTGATCCGCTCAATATATTATTATATTTGTTGAAAGTCGCCTTTTTGCATTTGTTGTCAAATAGCAATAAAATACATAGAGGCTGGTGGTATCGACAGGTTATTTAATATTCTAGAATATTATATTATTTATTATAATAGGGCGTACATGCCTATTTTACTATTACGCTTTCGTTTTAATTATTTCCTAAGAAAAATCTTTGAAAGAAGATATTTATGTGTTTTTTTCAAAGAGTGACTTTAAACAAATAAAACGACATAAGTGGTGGCAAAAAGTAGCTTTTTGTCTTGCTTAATCATTTGTGCCAAATGATAACGTTCAACAAAAAGTATTTATGGACATTTTCGTGGTATTAGCAAGGTAAATAATATAGAATATAAATAGTGTGGTTTGCATGAATGGCGAATATTGTGTGATAAAAATTAAAAAAATCCAAAAAGATTTTTTTACGGATTCTGGATCAAAATTAAATTGCGATTTCTAAACTGAAAACGACATGGCGATATATCTTTTAGTTCTCGAGTTATAGCTGTTTGTCTGTCTGCCAGTCGGTCAGTCCGACAAAAGTAAAGATACACATGCATTGTAGAATTTTTGCTATACGACTTTTCCTGTTTAGTGATCACATTTATAATGTCAGTTTAAATCTTTAATGTATTCTAGATTGTAGGTCTTTCTGCCGGCCTGGCTGCTTGTCAATAAGTCTGTCAGCCTGCCTGATTGTCAATAAGTCTGTCAGCCTGCCTGCTTGTCAATAAGTCTGTCAGCCTGCCTGCTTGTCAATAAGTCTTCAGCCTGCCTGCTTGTCAATATGTCTGTCAGCCTGCCTGCTTGTCAATATGTCTGTCAGCCTGCCTGCTTGTCAATAAGTCTGTCAGTCATAAGTCTGTCTGTCATTTTATTTTTTATTTTAATTTTTTATTCCGGTACCTGTTTCTCTGGAATAACTGTACCAAATTGCATGAAATTTTCAGTATGTTCTTCTACTAATCCTTTATAGGTGGTACCACATTTAGACATGTCTGTTAGAAATTTCAAAAGTTACATAACAAAAAACGACAAAAATACTTGTTTTTTTTTCCACTCTTTAAAAATAACTTTTTTCACTTTGAAATTTTATGGTGATCAAAATAATTTTTTTTATTTATTCTGCTACCACGTCTGAGACATATGCAAAATTAATTCCGCTCCAAATTTCAAGCCATTCTGTTGAACCAATTCCTTAGAAGAGGTACATAAGCTTAATAGTCCAATGTATGGACAAACACGTGCCCTTAAACTACCGACAATTTTGTAATAATTTTGTGGGATAGTTAAGTGGAACAAAAATTAATTAATAATTAAAATTATAATTAAAAATTATTATAATTTGCACATAATGTTTATATACATATCAAATTCCCTGTGTGTTTACTATGTAGCCTATACCCTCCAGTTAGCAAGAATATTCCGGCTAAATGGCCTATAGTTTTAGGAGGCATTGGACTGGATAAATAAAATGATAATTATGTATTTATTAAAACAAATATAACTGTAATAATATCTAGTACTGTACTACAGTATACTCAAGATATCAGCAAACTACCACACACACACAACTAACAGACCAATTAATGACGAAGAAGCAAATAGAGTTTAACTATAGTGATGTGAGGATGCAAGGTAAAACACTAACACCAAAACAATGATAAATCAAAACTTATTGCAAATAGAAGTTGGCCTGGATTAAAAACCCAAACCAAACCAAACAACGTAAATGAAGTTGACTGGGTCAATTAATAACTATATAATCTAATTACCACTAAGAATAGCGATACTGATTGGGGGCTAAGGACAGATGTTCTCAAATGCACAATAAATGGGCTCATTGAGTTAATTACACCGAGGAGGTGACAGTAATGTAACCACTAAATGCCCAATTTATACACATATCGTACTATAACGCACCAGTTTCTATTAATAGTCGTGGTTATTGACATAAATTCAATACGTCACGAATAATAAAAACTATAAAAAGCAGAATTAGCCAAGATGTAAGAGCTTGAATGAACTAAGCGACGCAAGCACAAATTGTATTCATTTAATAAACAGGAGAGGAAATATTATTCTCAAACATTTATGTCACAAATAATGTTATGTAATTTAACAAGACGGGACAAGATATTAATTTGCCGAGAAGGGATCCCCTACCACCCCTGTCTCCCCACTTTTGATGAGTATTTTGTTTATATATTTTGATGTTTCATCCCGAATTGTCAATAAAATAACTGATTAACTAAGCTACGATTTGATTTGCTGCAGCAGATGTTACCGCTAGTCTTCCTTCTGGGCCTAAACTACTTGCCAACGGGTGGTAAACTACCAGTCAGTGCGAACATGTGTTACACAGCCCTACAAATAAATATCAACATGGAATTCAAAATAAATGTTTTAACGTTTAAAGATGTTCTTTAGCCCTTTGCGTACCAAAGATAAATTACATAAATTTTTCCTACTACTTATCCTACCCCCAAAGGCGGCACACTGCCGCCTTAATCATTTGTAACATAATTAATTATTGGCTAAATTGAATTTAAATTTCATGTGATTTCATAAATCATGTCATTTAAGAAACCATCAAACCATTAGGAATAATCCCTTCAAGCAATATTATAACTATTCCAGACCAGTTTTTCCTGCCCAACACGAATATGATCTCCATTTTCAGCCGCAATAGTTATAAGAGGTTCTAAATAAAGCCCCGGGGGTTATAATTATTTCTAAAGGTGACACACTGCCGCCTTAAGGAACATGGTCCTGAATTATTTAGAATGAAAAAGGCGGCAGCGTGCCGCCCTTTATAAGTATAAGTGGTAGGCAAAGGGTTAGTGTATGGCATGGCGTTAAAATAAACCGCACGATAAATAATAACAAATAACAATAATTGCAAGCGACCACCACACGGAAATAACACAAACACGGTCAAGACGTAAAATAATAAGAAATAACTCAAACATCGGTCAATACGTAAAATTAAAAGAAATAACACAAACACGGTCAATACGTAAAATTAAAAGAAATAACACAAACATGGTCAATACGTAAAATAATAAGAAATAACACAAATATCGGTCAATACGTAAAATAATAAGAAATAACACAAACACGGTCAATACGTAAAATAATAAGAAATAACACAAACACGGTCAATACGTAAAATAATAAGAAATAACACAAACACGGTCAATACGTAAAATAATAAGAAATAACACAAACACGGTCAATACGTAAAATTAAAAGAAATAACACAAACACGGTCAATACGTAAAATTAAAAGAAATAACACAAACATGGTCAATACGTAAAATAATAAGAAATAACACAAATATCGGTCAATACGTAAAATAATAAGAAATAACACAAACATGGTCAATACGTAAAATTATAAGAAATAACACAAACACGGTCAATAGGTAAAAACATAAAGAACATTAAAAACCAAAACGCATGGAAACCTCAATATGAAGCTGAAAAATGCGATAAAATCACGGGACAGTGATTGGTTCTCCTTTTTGGGATGTCCCCGAAAAATTAACCAATACAATTAGTTCTTCAGCTGCCAATGGTATCAAAGCAAATACTCATTATGGAAAACTTACATGGAAATTATACAAAGAAGCTCAGAAGAAATGACAAAAGACGACATAGAGACGGTGAGATAGTAATAGAAGATAAATAGATAGCTACAACAAACAAGCCTTATTTGTTTTGTATAACTATAGTTGAATAATAATTAATCCCACATTACCTAACAGAGTTCTTCTTTCACAAATACAGGGATGATGATCTATTTATTCCCTTCACGAGACTGGATAACTTTACGCGTTGGGGACTTTTGATTAAAATGCCGTCTGATCGAATCAATGATGTTAAATAAGAATTCAAGGAAAGGAACAAGTTTTATAGTAAAATATATAGTATATAGTATAGTATAGTAGTAGTAGTATAGTATATAGTAAAATTATAAATTTTTTAATTCTTGACGGAAAAATTACAATTTTGATGGTATAAGAGTTTTCGAGGTGGCTAGTCACAATAAAACTTGTTAAAACTATTTTCTGGCTTTGCAACTATAATTTTTGGTGCTATTCTAGTCTCCCAGGACGAAAAGTACATGCAAAAAAATTTCAAAAAAACAAATGTTGTAGTTGGATGGATAATTCTGAACCTACAGGGGTCGCTGAAAAATATTGTGGTAGTGTGAATTAAATTTTTACAATTTGTGCTACTTGTAGTTTTCGTGCCAAATTGGCACATAATAAAAAGTACCATCGGTCCGGACGATTCGGCCTGGACGTTTCGGTCCGGACGATTCGGCCTGGACGTTTCGGCCCATGATTGTAAATGAATGAAAAGGCCATCGCCAAGTTGTTTTTTTTCTATTATAATAATTATTCTTTAAAATTAAAATTATTTCACAATAACATACAAACACTTTATAAAATAATTTTATGAAAATTTTTATGAAATTTTTATGAAAAATATTTTTATGTAATATTTACCTTTATTTCAAAATAAAATAAACATTATGCATGTGGTGCCCTGGTTCTATAAACAATTCGCAACCAATTATGTTATTACATTAGTTTATTATTTATAAATATAATGTAGAACTTGGATCTTAACGACTTTCCAATAGTTGGATCAGTTCCTATTTGAAAACTGCTGATGAGCTGCAATGAGGATGACATACTGTATATCATTTAAAAATAGTAGAATAGCATAATAATTGAAGTAAAATAAAGTAATTGATTTAAACACCGGTAGCAATTCTAGAACAGGTGATATCTTGTTTATCAAATATGTTCGAAGTTCTTTAGCGAGAAGGCAGCATTGCGCAAAATTAACATTATGACGATTGACTAACAATATCCCGTAATAATTTAGTTGTTGCAAATCTTATTTTTTTATACTATACAGAAGCTTCTGCAAATAAACCTAGTAAAATAAAATAAAAATATAAAATGAAATAAAATAAAATAAAACTACTGAGGCAAATTTATTTGTGTCAGGTTTTATAACCGTATCATTATAACCTTCTGGGACAGGCGATAATCTATGTATAACAGCGATTGGAGGTTAAACAGCAGTCCTATAAATTAATGACTGGGTATTATGCATAATCTTCTACATATTACATTGCGTAGACTAAACTTTTTACTTGACTTATTTAAGGGACTATGGATGTAATGGATGCGATTGGAGCATTAGTTTGCGCTGTTGGTGTTAAACGAATCCTCCAATAACAAGTATAAATTGATCTATATAGTTTAACTATATACAATTGATACAATTAAGTAATAAAATGGACTAATTACATTGTTCTTACAGCTTATCCTTGCAAAATTTTATTTAACATTCCTACATTCACTTCTTGCCGTAGACATGAGATCACTTCTGATAAATAGCTCTTGATAGCTCTTTCAGCACATTAGGTAATATTCTAATAGTGCAGGTTGAGATTACTGTTTCTGATTCTCTTTGTAATATAAAGGGATTTATTTTCGTTATTACCGCGTTTGACGTTTCCGCGTAGGTCTACTAGCCTACGAGTCGTAGGTAGATGAAGAAATGCAATTTCGTGTGGAACTTTCATAAATCATAAAATTATCGTTTTTGGGGCTTGTCTGGTGTGATGAAAAATACAAGTAGCCAAATGATAACGTTCAACAAAAAGTATTTATGGACATTTTCGTGGTATTAGCAAGGTAAATAATATAGAATATAAATAGTGTGGTTTGCATGAATTGCGAATATTGTGTGATAAAAATTAAAAAAATCCAAAAAGATTTTTTTACGGATTCTGGATCAAAATTTAATTGCGATTTCTAAACTGAAAACGACATGGCGATATATCTTTTAGTTCTCGAGTTATAGCTGTTTGTCTGTCTGTCAGTCGGTCAGTCCGACAAAAGTAAAGATACACATGCATTGTACAATTTTTGCTATACGACTTTTCCTGTTTAGTGATCACATTTCTAATGTCAGTTTAAATATTTAATGTATTCTAGATTGTAGGTCTTTCTGCCGGCCTGGCTGCTTGTCTATCTGTCTGTCAGCCTGCCTGCTTGTCAATAAGTCCTTCAGCCTGCCTGGTTGTCAATAAGTCTGTCAGTCTGCCTGTCTGTCTGTCTCTTGGCCTGTCTGTCTGTCAAAAATAATGAATGAAATACACAACTAAAAACTTTGTTGAAGGGGTTTTCCTGGTCTATGATTCCATACCTGATGTCTGTTTTAACGGTTAAAGGAGTCTAGATTGTCTATCAGTCTGTCTGTACGAGTGTTATATTTAGACGGGCAGACAGACAGGTATACAGATCAACATAAAGCCATTATATTTGAATACTGACATCAGAAATGGAATCACCACCCCAGAAAACCCCCATATCGAGAAGTATTCTTCCTTAATTTTTCAATATAATTTGAATTATCCCTCCATTTAAACCAAAATGGCGGGAAAGTTTGAAAACTTTAATTGCCATTATCTCAGAATTTTATTTTTTATTTTTATTTTTTATTCAGGTACCTGTTTCTCTGGAACCATTGTACCAAATTACATGAAATATTCACTATGTTCTTCTACTAATCCTTTATAGGTGGTACCACATTTAGACATGTCTGTTAGAAATTTCAAAAGTTACATAACAAAAAACGACAAAAATACTTGTTTTTTCCACTCTTTAAAAATAACTTTTTTCACTTTGAAATTTTATGGTGATCAAAATAATTTTTTTTTATTTATTCTGCTACCACGTCTGAGACATATGAAAAATTAATTCCGCTCCAAATTTCAAACCATTATGTTGAACCAATTCTTTAGAAGAGGTACATAAGTTAAATAGTCCAATGTATGGACAAACACGTGCCCTTAAACTACCGACAATTTTGTAATAATTTTGTGGGATAGTTAAGTGGAACAAAAATTATGTAAAAATTAAAATTAAAAATTATTATAATTTGCACATAATGTTTATATACATATCAAATTCCCTGTGTGTTTACTATGTAGCCTATACCCTCCAGTTAGCAAGAATATTCCGGCTAAATGGCCTATAGTTTTAGGAGGCATTGGACTGGATAAATAAAATGATAATTATGTATTTATTAAAAAAAATATAACTGTAATAATATCTAGTACTACAGTATACTCAAGATATCAGCAAACTACCACACACACACAACTAACAGACCAATTAATGACGAAGAAGCAAATAGAGTTTAACTATAGTGATGTGAGGATACAAGGTAAAACACTAACACCAAAACAATGATAAATCAAAACTTATTGCAAATAGAAGTTGGCCTGGATTAAAAACCCAAACCAAACCAAACAACGTAAATGAAGTTGACTGGGTCAATTAATAACTATATAATCTAATTACCACTATGAATAGCAATACTGAATGGGGGCTAAGGACAGATGTTCTCAAATGCACAATAAATGGGCTCATTGAGTTAATTACACCGAGGAGGTGACAGTAATGTAACCACTAAATGCCCAATTTATACACATATCGTACTATAACGCACCAGTTTCTATTAATAGTCGTGGTTATTGACATAAATTCAATACGTCACGAATAATAAAAACTATAAAAAGCATAATTAGCCAAGATGTAAGAGCTTGAATGAGCTAAGCGACGCAAGCACAAATTGTATTCATTTAATAAACAAGGAGAGGAAATATTATTCTCAAACATTTATGTCACAAATAATGTTATGTAATTTAACAAGACGGGACAAGATATTAATTTGCCGAGAAGGGATCCCCCACCCCCCATGTCTCCTCACTTTTGATGAGTATTTTGTTTATATATTTTGATGTTTCATCCCGAATTGTCAATAAAATAACTGATTAACTAAGCTACGATTTGATTTGCTGCAGCAGATGTTACCGCTAGTCTACCTTCTAGGCCTAAACTACTTGCCAACGGGTGGTAAACTACCAGTCAGTGCGAACATGTGTTACACAGCCCTACAAATAAATATCAACATGGAATTCAAAATAAATGTTTAACGTTTAAAGATGTTCTTTAGCCCTTTGCGTACCAAAGATAAATTACATAAATTTTTCCTACTACTTATCCTACCCCCAAAGGCGGCACACTGCCTGCCGCCTTAATCATTTGTAACATAATTAATTATTGGCTAAATTGAATTTAAATTTCATGTGATTTCATAAATCATGTCATTTAAGAAACCATCAAACCATTAGGAATAATCCCTTCAAGCAATATTATAACTATTCCAGACAAGTTTTTCCTGCCCAACACGAATATGAACTCCATTTTCAGCCGCAATAGTTATAAGAGGTTCTAAATAAAGCCCCGGGGGTTATAATTATTTCTAAAGGTGACACACTGCCGCCTTAAGGAACATGGTCCTGAATTATTTAGAATGAAAAAGGCGGCAGCGTGCCGCCCTTTATAAGTATAAGTGGTAGGCAAAGGGTTAGTGTATGGCATGGCGTTAAAATAAACCGCACGATAAATAATAACAAATAACAATAATTGCAAGCGACCACCACACGGAAATAACACAAACACGGTCAAGACGTAAAATAATAAGAAATAACTCAAACATCGGTCAATACGTAAAATAATAAGAAATAACACAAACACGGTCAATACGTAAAATTAAAAGAAATAACACAAACATGGTCAATACGTAAAATTAAAAGAAATAACACAAACACGGTCAATACGTAAAATTAAAAGAAATAACACAAACATGGTCAATACGTAAAATAATAAGAAATAACACAAATATCGGTCAATACGTAAAATAATAAGAAATAACACAAACATGGTCAATACGTAAAATTATAAGAAATAACACAAACACGGTCAATACGTAAAATTAAAAGAAATAACACAAACATGGTCAATACGTAAAATAATAAGAAATAACACAAACATGGTCAATACGTAAAATAATAAGAAATAACACAAATATCGGTCAATACGTAAAATAATAAGAAATAACACAAACATGGTCAATACGTAAAATTATAAGAAATAACACAAACACGGTCAATAGGTAAAAACATAAAGAACATTAAAAACCAAAACGCATGGAAACCTCAATATGAAGCTGAAAAATGCGATAAAATCACGGGACAGTGATTGGTTCTCCTTTTTGGGATGTCCCCGAAAAATTAACCAATACAATTAGTTCTTCAGCTGCCAATGGTATCAAAGCAAATACTCATTATGGAAAACTTACATGGAAATTATACAAAGAAGCTCAGAAGAAATGACAAAAGACGACATAGAGACGGTGAGATAGTAATAGAAGATAAATAGATAGCTACAACAAACAAGCCTTATTTGTTTTGTATAACTATAGTTGAATAATAATTAATCCCACATTACCTAACAGAGTTCTTCTTTCACAAATACAGGGATGATGATCTATTTATTCCCTTCACGAGACTGGATAACTTTACGCGTTGGGGACTTTTGATTAAAATGCCGTCTGATCGAATCAATGATGTTAAATAAGAATTCAAGGAAAGGAACAAGTTTTATAGTAAAATATATAGTATATAGTATAGTATAGTAGTAGTAGTATAGTATATAGTAAAATTATAAATTTTTTTAATTCTTGACGGAAAAATTACAATTTTGATGGTATAAGAGTTTTCGAGGTGGCTAGTCACAATAAAACTTGTTAAAACTATTTTCTGGCTTTGCAACTATAATTTTTGGTGCTATTCTAGTCTCCCAGGACGAAAAGTACATGCAAAAAAATTTCAAAAAAACAAATGTTGTAGTTGGATGGATAATTCTGAACCTACAGGGGTCGCTGAAAAATATTGTGGTAGTGTGAATTAAATTTTTACAATTTGTGCTACTTGTAGTTTTCGTGCCAAATTGGCACATAATAAAAAGTACCATCGGTCCGGACGATTCGGCCTGGACGTTTCGGTCCGGACGATTCGGCCTGGACGTTTCGGTCCGGACGATTCGGCCTGGACGTTTCGGCCCATGATTGTAAATGAATGAAAAGGCCATCGCCAAGTTGTTTTTTTTCTATTATAATAATTATTCTTTAAAATTAAAATTATTTCACAATAACATACAAACACTTTATAAAATAATTTTATGAAAATTTTTATGAAATTTTTATGAAAAATATTTTTATGTAATATTTACCTTTATTTCAAAATAAAATAAACATTATGCATGTGGTGCCCTGGTTCTATAAACAATTCGCAACCAATTATGTTATTACATTAGTTTATTATTTATAAATATAATGTAGAACTTGGATCTTAACGACTTTCCAATAGTTGGATCAGTTCCTATTTGAAAACTGCTGATGAGCTGCAATGAGGATGACATACTGTATATCATTTAAAAATAGTAGAATAGCATAATAATTGAAGTAAAATAAAGTAATTGATTTAAACACCGGTAGCAATTCTAGAACAGGTGATATCTTGTTTATCAAATATGTTCGAAGTTCTTTAGCGAGAAGGCAGCATTGCGCAAAATTAACATTATGACGATTGACTAACAATATCCCGTAATAATTTAGTTGTTGCAAATCTTATTTTTTTATACTATACAGAAGCTTCTGCAAATAAACCTAGTAAAATAAAATAAAAATATAAAATGAAATAAAATAAAATAAAACTACTGAGGCAAATTTATTTGTGTCAGGTTTTATAACCGTATCATTATAACCTTCTGGGACAGGCGATAATCTATGTATAACAGCGATTGGAGGTTAAACAGCAGTCCTATAAATTAATGACTGGGTATTATGCATAATCTTCTACATATTACATTGCGTAGACTAAACTTTTTACTTGACTTATTTAAGGGACTATGGATGTAATGGATGCGATTGGAGCATTAGTTTGCGCTGTTGGTGTTAAACGAATCCTCCAATAACAAGTATAAATTGATCTATATAGTTTAACTATATACAATTGATACAATTAAGTAATAAAATGGACTAATTACATTGTTCTTACAGCTTATCCTTGCAAAATTTTATTTAACATTCCTACATTCACTTCTTGCCGTAGACATGAGATCACTTCTGATAAATAGCTCTTGATAGCTCTTTCAGCACATTAGGTAATATTCTAATAGTGCAGGTTGAGATTACTGTTTCTGATTCTCTTTGTAATATAAAGGGATTTATTTTCGTTATTACCGCGTTTGACGTTTCCGCGTAGGTCTACTAGCCTACGAGTCGTAGGTAGATGAAGAAATGCAATTTCGTGTGGAACTTTCATAAATCATAAAATTATCGTTTTTGGGGCTTGTCTGGTGTGATGAAAAATACAAATAGCATAAAAATTGATTCTGGTTGGATAATTCAGAATAGGGGTTTCCGGGGTCGCTGATCACAATATAACTTGTGAACCGCCGGAATTCCGGTTGGAACGGAATACCGGGAGATCCTTAATTTTAACCAAAACAATAAACGAGAGTACAAGTTACAATTTAATGTTTGCCCGTAATCAGAGGTTTTGTGTCGATTTCCCCTGGACATGGTATAAATTTTGACTGACCTGGCAGGATAAAATACTCTCTCTATCGCTAAATATAGTCGTCGTTATTTACCATAAAATGAGATAATCTTAAATAGCCAGCTAGCCAGGGCTCGCTGAATAACGATGTCAATTAATTATGAACAAAAATTCGAATTAAATAAATGGTTTCCGTGAAAAAAATATAAAATTATAATAAAAAATGAAAATAGATGACCTTTACAATAAATATTAAATGAATGACGTAAAAGTAATAAAAATTAGAAGAAATGCATCAATGCCAATGTCACAATGGAATCAATAAAAGAGATTCTGTACTACATGTTGTATATAGACAGAATCATTGGGGAGTCGCCATCAATTCATGGCCCCCGTCAATCAACACCTCTCCTTAATTAGGTTACCCCAAACCCAAAGTCTGGAACAAACCGGTACCTACTGGCACGATACTTCGCGGCAATCAATACGGTAGCTTCGATTGGCAGACTGAGGAATAATTATCGTTGATAATAAATGAAGCAATGGTTTAGTGGCGAAAACATAAACCGAAATTCTTCAAAAATGTCTTAACTTATAAATGGAAGGCTAAATTGAGATGCGAAAACGCACACAATTTTTCTGGACAATAAGTAGCGATGTTCCAGAATAATCGAATTAATCGTACAATGCAATGAGTTGAGATTCAACGAAAGATAAATACAATTTATATCGGCCTGTAGCACGTTCGTTGCCATAATATCTCGGCAAATACAAAGATTGGATGATATTACGTACTGTTTATCAAAAATTGCCCGAGATCATAACTTAACGTAACTAATAAAAAATGATTTTTCGTTGCTATGGAAACTAAATTGGAAATTATCTAGAAGATATTAACAGTAAACTTCATTACACATTATAGTAAACAGGTCAATGAACCCAAGTTTACCCGATCCAACCCGATTTTGAGCCAAATTCCACCTTTTTGATGTAAAATCTATGTTGCTATTGACTAAACAGCAAACTGAAACTGATCCGCTCAATATATTATTATATTTGTTGTCAAATAGCAATAAAATACATAGAGGCTGGTGGTATCGACAGGTTATTTAATATTCTAGAATATTATATTATTTATCATAATAAGGCGTACATGCCTATTTTACTATTACGCTTTCGTTTTAATTATTTCCTAAGAAAAATCTGTGTTTTTTTCAAAGAGTGACTTTAAACAAAACGACATAAGTGGTGGCAAAAAGTAGCTTTTTGTCTTGCTTAATCATTTGTGCCAAATGATAACGTTCAACAAAAAGTATTTATGGACATTTTCGTGGTATTAGCAAGGTAAATAATATAGAATATAAATAGTGTGGTTTGCATGAATTGCGAATATTGTGTGATAAAAATTAAAAAAATCCAAAAAGATTTTTTTACGGATTCTGGATCAACATTTAATTGCGATTTCTAAACTGAAAACGACATAGCGATATATCTTTTAGTTCTCGAGTTATAGCTGTTTGTCTGTCTGCCAGTCGGTCAGTCCGACAAAAGTAAAGATACACATGCATTGTACAATTTTTGCTATACGACTTTTCCTGTTTAGTGATCACATTTATAATGTCAGTTTAAATATTTGATGTATTCTAGATTGTAGGTCTTTCTGCCGGCCTGGCTGCTTGTCAATAAGTCTGTCAGCCTGCCTGCTTGTCAATAAGTCTGTCAGCCTGCCTGCTTGTCAATAAGTCTATCAGCCTGCCTGCTTGTCAATAAGTCTGTCAGCCTGCCTGCTTGTCAATAAGTCTATCAGCCTGCCTGCTTGTCAATAAGTTTGTCAGCCTGCCTGCTTGTCAATAAGTCTGTCAGCCTGCCTGCTTGTCAATAAGTCTGTCAGCCTGCCTGCTTGTCAATAAGTCTATCAGCCTGCCTGCTTGTCAATAAGTCTGTCAGCCTGCCTGCTTGTCAATAAGTCTGTCAGCCTGCCTGCTTGTCAATAAGTCTATCAGCCTGCCTGCTTGTCAATAAGTTTGTCAGCCTGCCTGCTTGTCAATAAGTCTATCAGCCTGCCTGCTTGTCAATAAGTCTGTCAGCCTGCCTGCTTGTCAATAAGTCTGTCAGCCTGCCTGCTTGTCAATAAGTCTGTCAGCCTGCCTGCTTGTCAATAAGTCTGTCAGCCTGCCTGCTTGTCAATAAGTCTATCAGCCTGCCTGCTTGTCAATATGTCTGTCAGCCTGCCTGCTTGTCAATAAGTCTGTCAGTCATAAGTCTGTCAGTCATAAGTCTGTCTGTCATTTTATTTTTTATTTTAATTTTTTATTCAGGTACCTGTTTCTCTGGAACCATTGTACCAAATTACATGAAATATTCACTATGTTCTTCTACTAATCCTTTATAGGTGGTACCACATTTAGACATGTCTGTTAGAAATTTCAAAAGTTACAGAACAAAAAACGACAAAAATACTTGTTTTTTCCACTCTTTAAAAATAACTTTTTTCACTTTGAAATTTTATGGTGATCAAAATAATTTTTTTATTTATTCTGCTACCACGTCTGAGACATATGCAAAATTAATTCCGCTCCAAATTTCAAGCCATTCTGTTGAACCAATTCCTTAGAAGAGGTACATAAGCTTAATAGTCCAATGTATGGACAAACACGTGCCCTTAAACTACCGACAATTTTGTAATAATTTTGTGGGATAGTTAAGTGGAACAAAAATTATGTAATAATTAAAAATTATTATAATTTGCACATAATGTTTATATACATATCAAATGTGTTTACTATGTAGCCTATACCCTCCAGTTAGCAAGAATATTCCGGCTAAATTGCCTATAGTTTTAGGAGGCATTGGACTGGATAAATAAAATGATAATTATGTATTTATTAAAAAAAATATAACTGTAATAATATCTAGTACTACAGTATACTCAAGATATCAGCAAACTACCACACACACACAACTAACAGACCAATTAATGACGAAGAAGCAAATAGAGTTTAACTATAGTGATGTGAGGATACAAGGTAAAACACTAACACCAAAACAATGATAAATCAAAACTTATTGCAAATACAAGTTGGCCTGGATTAAAAACCCAAACCAAACCAAACAACGTAAATGAAGTTGACTGGGTCAATTAATAACTATATAATCTAATTACCACTATGAATAGCGATACTGAATGGGGGCTAAGGACAGATGTTCTCAAATGCACAATAAATGGGCTCATTGAGTTAATTACACCGAGGAGGTGACAGTAATGTAACCACTAAATGCCCAATTTATACACATATCGTACTATAACGCACCAGTTTCTATTAATAGTCGTGGTTATTGACATAAATTCAATACGTCACGAATAATAAAAACTATAAAAAGCAGAATTAGCCAAGATGTAAGAGCTTGAATGAACTAAGCGACGCAAGCACAAATTGTATTCATTTAATAAACAGGAGAGGAAATATTATTCTCAAACATTTATGTCACAAATAATATTATGTAATTTAACAAGACGGGACAAGATATTAATTTGCCGAGAAGGGATCCCCCACCCCCCCTGTCTCCTCACTTTTGATGAGTATTTTGTTTATATATTTTGATGTTTCATCCCGAATTGTCAATAAAATAACTGATTAACTAAGCTACGATTTGATTTGCTGCAGCAGATGTTACCGCTAGTCTTCCTTCTGGGCCTAAACTACTTGCCAACGGGTGGTAGACTACCAGTCAGTGCGAACATGTGTTACACAGCCCTGCAAATAAATATCAACATGGAATTCAAAATAAATGTTTAACGTTTAAAGATGTTCTTTAGCCCTTTGCGTACCAAAGATAAATTACATAAATTTTTCCTACTACTTATCCTACCCCCAAAGGCGGCACACTGCCGCCTTAATCATTTGTAACATAATTAATTATTGGCTAAATTGAATTTAAATTTCATGTGATTTCATAAATCATGTCATTTAAGAAACCATCAAACCATTAGGAATAATCCCTTCAAGCAATATTATAACTATTCCAGACAAGTTTTTCCTGCCCAACACGAATATGAACTCCATTTTCCGCCGCAATAGTTATAAGAGGTTCTAAATAAAGGCGGCACCCTGCCGCCCCGGGGGTTATAATTATTTCTAAAGGTGACACACTGCCGCCTTAAGGAACATGGTCCTGAATTATTTAGAATGAAAAAGGCGGCAGCGTGCCCCCCTTTATAAGTATAAGTGGTAGGCAAAGGGTTAGTGTATGGCATGGCGTTAAAATAAACCGCACGATAAATAATAACAAATAACAATAATTGCAAGCGACCACCACACGGAAATAACTCAAACACGGTCAATACGTAAAATAATAAGAAATAACTCAAACATCGGTCAATACGTAAAATAATAAGAAATAACACAAACACGGTCAATACGTAAAATTAAAAGAAATAACACAAACACGGTCAATACGTAAAATAATAAGAAATAACTCAAACACGGTCAATACGTAAAATAATAAGAAATAACTCAAACATCGGTCAATACGTAAAATAATAAGAAATAACACAAACACGGTCAATACGTAAAATTAAAAGAAATAACACAAACACGGTCAATACGTAAAATAATAAGAAATAACACAAACACGGTCAATACGTAAAATTAAAAGAAATAACACAAACACGGTCAATACGTAAAATTAAAAGAAATAACACAAACATGGTCAATACGTAAAATAATAAGAAATAACACAAACACGGTCAATACGTAAAATAATAAGAAATAACACAAACACGGTCAATACGTAAAATTAAAAGAAATAACACAAACACGGTCAATACGTAAAATAATAAGAAATAACACAAACACGGTCAATACGTAAAATTAAAAGAAATAACACAAACACGGTCAATACGTAAAATTAAAAGAAATAACACAAACATGGTCAATACGTAAAATAATAAGAAATAACACAAACACGGTCAATACGTAAAATAATAAGAAATAACACAAACACGGTCAATACGTAAAATTAAAAGAAATAACACAAACACGGTCAATACGTAAAATTAAAAGAAATAACACAAACATGGTCAATACGTAAAATAATAAGAAATAACTCAAACATCGGTCAATACGTAAAATAATAAGAAATAACACAAACACGGTCAATACGTAAAATTAAAAGAAATAACACAAACACGGTCAATACGTAAAATTAAAAGAAATAACACAAACATGGTCAATACGTAAAATAATAAGAAATAACTCAAACATCGGTCAATACGTAAAATAATAAGAAATAACACAAACACGGTCAATACGTAAAATTAAAAGAAATAACACAAACATGGTCAATACGTAAAATAATAAGAAATAACACAAAAAATATCGGTCAATACGTAAAATAATAAGAAATAACACAAACATGGTCAATACGTAAAATAATAAGAAATAACTCAAACACGGTCAATACGTAAAATAATAAGAAATAACACAAATATCGGTCAATACGTAAAATAATAAGAAATAACACAAACATGGTCAATACGTAAAATAATAAGAAATAACTCAAACATCGGTCAATAGGTAAAAACATAAAGAACATTAAAAACCAAAACGCATGGAAACCTCAATATGAAGCTGAAAAATGCGATAAAATCACGGGACAGTGATTGGTTCTCCTTTTTGGGATGTCCCCGAAAAATTAACCAATACAATTAGTTCTTCAGCTGCCAATGGTATCAAAGCAAATACTCATTATGGAAAACTTACATGGAAATTATACAAAGAGGCTCAGAAGAAATGACAAAAGACGACATAGAGACGGTGAGATAGTAATAGAAGATAAATAGATAGCTACAACAAACAAGCCTTATTTGTTTTGTATAACTATAGTTGAATAATAATTAATCCCACATTACCTAACAGAGTTCTTCTTTCACAAATACAGGGATGATGATCTATTTATTCCCTTCACGAGACTGGATAACTTTACGCGTTGGGGACTTTTGATTAAAATGCCGTCTGATCGAATCAATGATGTTAAATAAGAATTCAAGGAAAGGAACAAGTTTTATAGTAAAATATATAGTATATAGTATAGTAGTAGTATAGTATATAGTAAAATTAAACATTTTTTTAATTCTTGACGGAAAAATTACAATTTTGATGGTATAAGAGTTTTCGAGGTCGCTAGTCACAATAAAACTTGTTAAAACTATTTTCTGGCTTTGCAACTATAATTTTTGGTGCTATTCTAGTCTCCCAGGACGAAAAGTACATGCAAAAAAAATTTCAAAAAAACAAATGTTGTAGTTGGATGGATAATTCTGAACCTACAGGGGTCGCTGAAAAATATTGTGGTAGTGTGAATTAAATTTTTACAATTTGTGCTACTTGTAGTTTTCGTGCCAAAATGGCACCTAATAAAAAGTACCATAATCAATGAGAAATTAACATTTTGAGCATCATATTCAGGTACGCAGAAAACCCATAAAGCCATAAAATCAGGTTGATTTGTTAATGATTTATGATTATCAAATATGTGATAGTAGGCCAGGCCTACTTGTATTTTTCGTGCCACTTTTGCACGAAAATGCTATAATGAAAATGATGTCCAAAAATGCTACAATGATTCGGATATGATCTTTGAGAGTGTCATATTCATGATCAGCGGTATACGGACGTTTCGGCCTAAGACGCTTCGGTCCGGACGATTCGGCCTGGACGTTTTGGTCCGAACGATTCGGCCTGGACGTTTCGGCCCATGATTGTAAGTGAATGAAAAGGCCATCGCCAAGGTGTTTTTTTTCTATTATAATAATTATTCTTTAAAATTAAAATTATTTCACAATAACATACAAACACTTTATAAAATATTTTTATGAAAAGGCTATTTCATTTACCTTTATTTCAAAATAAAATAAACATTATGCATGTGGTGCCCTGGTTCTATAAACAATTCGCAACCAATTATGTTATTACATTAGTTTATTATTTATAAATATAATGTAGAACTTGGATCTTAACGACTTTCCAATAGTTGGATCAGTTCCTATTTGAAAACTGCTGATGAGCTGCAATGAGGATGACATACTGTATATTATAACGAACCTGTCTTTAGACTGGGTAGTTTTTGTCTAAAGCTGAGGCCGGCAAAAACACGATGGATATATTTACCTATATCACTATATATGTCACTATATCACTCACTATGTATGTTCACCAAATGGCTTGAAACCACTTGCATGCATTGTAAAATTGTAAACGCAAGTATTTATCAATTGTTGTCTAGTTGTTGAATAAAAAAGTTGGGAACGATTCGAAGTGCGATATTCGAAATATTTGCATATTTTCAACATTATTGAACGCGAAATTAAATACCCACAACTCCCTTGCTTGAAATGTTTTTCAGGTGATTGATATTTAGCAATTATTATGAGGTTACTTACTACTGAAATCTGACAGAATGCCAAACGTATTATTATAGTTCTATCTCTATTCAGCCAGTTAGTGTAATGTCAAGCAGTACATCATTTATATATCGTATGTATCTATAGGGCTTATTGTCATCGTTATAATACTGTCATCATCTCAGGCTAAGCTCAATTGTAATGCAAAGGCTTAGTAGGTTTTGTATATCTGGGACGTTTACAACAGCTGTCGATTAAACTAACAAAACCATAAAATCGAAATATTCTGGACGATGATGAAAATGTGTAACTTGTTCGTTTCGTTGATTATTATATTATATTAAAATATTGAGCAAAAATACAAAATATATTTCAATGGCTAAGGGCCAACATTGTCAATAATCCTAAAACAGTAATACTACTATATGATATAACTCTGTAAATACCTATAAAATTGAGATGTGATTGTATGATAATATAATAATAGGCCTACAACAGTACCGGTACCAACATACGTAATGCAGTAACACATAGTGTACGGTAAATAAACTATATAAAGCACAACCTACATGTATGCAATATTGTATGACTCCCCCCCCCCCCCCCCCCCCGGCCCGCCCATGTTTATTTCTATATTTTTTTAATTTTGTTTAGGAATCCTCCGCCTTCAAGTACCGCTACGCTTAAATGGTCAACCTCTACTGATAGCCTTTTATTGATTGCCCGTGGGCCTAGTGATTTAATGTATAAACTTTCCAAAATCAGCCTACCGTATAAGTCCGTGACCCTACCTATAACTGACGCCCGATCCCATGCTGGTATGTGTCCTGTTTCTATGCGGTTCTTCTTTATTTTATTTATCTAATACAGAAAAGACCCCTCCGCAGAATAAACTGCTCTTTTGGGCCGTTTCTCAGGTTGCGGATATGGATACCATTTCACACATCATCGTAGTAATTGTGATTATGATTTGTTTGCCTAGGCGAATGTGTATTACATTAGATGGGAGGCAGTTTTTTGGTTGATGCAAGTCATTCTTGGTTTGCATCTTCCAATCCCATCTGTTTCTTGGAGTCTGTGTAAGACAGGTTCGTTTAAAGCCATCTTGATGGCGTTCTAGTTTAAAAATAGTAGAATAGCATAATAATTGAAGTAAAATAAAGTAATTGATTTAAACACCGGTAGCAATTCTAGAACAGGTGATATCTTGTTTATCAAATATGTTCGAAGTTCTTTAGCGCGAAGGCAGCATAGCGCAAAATTAACATTATGACGATTGACGAACAATATCCCGTAATAATTTAGTTGTTGCAAATCTTATTTTTTTATACTATACAGAAGCTTCTGCAAATAAACATAGTAAAATAAAATAAAAATATAAAATGAAATAAAATAAAATAAAACTACTGAGGCAAATTTATTTGTGTCAGGTTTTATAACCGTATCATTATAACCTTCTGGGACAGGCGATAATATATGTATAACAGCGATTGGAGGTTAAACAGCAGTCCTATTTAAATTAATGACTGGGTATTATGCATAATCTTCTACATATTACATTGCGTAGACTAAACTTTTTACTTGACTTATTTAAGGGACTATGGATGTAATGGATGCGATTGGAGCATTAGTTTGCGCTGTTGGTGTTAAACGAATCCTCCAATAACAAGTATAAATTGATCTATATAGTTGAACTATATACAATTGATACAATTAAGTAATAAAATGGACTAATTACATTGATCTTACAGCTTATCCTTGCAAAATTTTATTTAACATTCCTACATTCACTTCTTGCCGTAGACATGAGATCATTTCTGGTAAATAGCTGAACAATAGCTCTTTCAGCACATTAGGTAATATTCTAATAGTGCAGGTTGAGATGAATGTTTCTGATTCTCTTTGTAATATAAAGGGATATATTTTCGTTATTACCGCGTTTGACGTTTCCGCGTAGGTCTACTAGCCTACTAGCCTACGAGTCGTAGGTAGATGAAGAAATGCAATTTCGTGTGGAACTTTCATAAAACATAAAATTATCGTTTTTGGGGCTTGTCTGGTGTGATGAAAAATACAAGTAGCATAAAAATTGATTCTGGTCGGATAATTCAGAATAGGGGTTTCCGAGGTCGCTGATCACAATATAACTAATATAACAACAATATAATAGTACCATAATCATTCAAAAATGAAATTTTTGAGAGTCGTATACGGATCCGGGTACGCAGAAAAACCATAAGGCTATAAAATCAAGTTGATTTGTTAATAATTTATGATTATCAAATGTGGTACTTGTATTTTTCATGCAACTTTGGCACATGTCCAAAAATGCCACAATGAATAGGATATGATATGATATGATCAGCATCCCGGAAAACCTCTAATATCATAAAATCTATTTGATTTGGTGGTGACTTTTAATTGTCATATTCTATAATCGTGATTAGGATCCAAAAACCGCTATATAACTCAAATAAATAAATTTTAGTTAGCCCAAAAAACTTTTGAAAATTTTCGCACGAAAAATATTGGAGATGGGTGCCAGAAAGGGATCACGCAGCACAAAAACTAACATAGCTATGTTTTTGTTGTTTGCGCTGGTGGATAGCCCATTGAATTTTAAGAAAAGACGCGAAATCTCGGTATTCCCACCAAACCTGGCTCAAAGATACAGATGAATTACAAAAATATTTATAAAATGACCAGACTACCCCCGGGCCAAAAATAACAGAGAATTCAATTTCATATTTTTTCCAAAAACCTATAACCTTGTCCAAAAGTTTAGTTCTTAGGCTCATACCTAAAAACCTACGTTGACCAAACACCTATGGTTTCGGGTCATTAGGTCCTTTTGTGCAATATCCTGGTGTCGTTAAAGGAAAGGAGCAGGTTACAGGACAGTGACATGTTATTCGAACCAAAACAATAAACGAGCGTCAATTGTACATGTTACAGTTTAATTTATGCTGAGAATAAATAGATTTTTGGTAAGAAATTTGCTGTTAACAGAAATAAAACTACTGTACTATGCAACACCTAACGCTAACGACGCAGAACCTGTACGAAGTGCAATTACGTTTTATATTAAGTTTAGGTTGGCGTGGTGTATTTGTTACCTGCAAAGCTTTATGGGAAATCCTATGTTATTTTGAACATAATTGTACATAATTTAACAATATTAGTTGCACTAATAGCAAATATCAAACTAGT
The DNA here is from genome assembly GCA_032718475.1 of Nemertoderma westbladi. Classification (NCBI taxonomy): domain Eukaryota; kingdom Metazoa; phylum Xenacoelomorpha; order Nemertodermatida; family Nemertodermatidae; genus Nemertoderma; species Nemertoderma westbladi. The sequence goes on from JAUCBJ010003725.1 coordinate 46,329, forward strand.
TAGCAACCTGGTAATTCCGGTAAAATTCCGGAAACAGAATCGGGCAAAAACCGCCGGAATTCCGGTTGGAACGGAATACCGGGAGATCCTCAATTTTAACCAAAACAATAAACGAGAGTACAAGTTACAATTTAATGTTTGCCCGTAATCAGAGGTTTTGTGTCGATTTCCCCTGGACATGGTATAAATTTTGACTGACCTGGCAGGATAAAATACTCTCTCTATCGCTAAATATAGTCGTCGTTATTTACCATAAAATGAGATAATCTTAAATAGCCAGCTAGCCAGGGCTCGCTGAATAACGATGTCAATTAATTATGAACAAAAATTCGAATTAAATAAATGGTTTCCGTGAAAAAAATATAAAATTATAATAAAAAATATAAAATGAAACTAAAAAATGAAAATAGATGACCTTTACAATAAATATTAAATGAATGACGTAAAAGTAATAAAAAATAGAAGAAATGCAATCAATGCCAATGTCACAATGGAATCAATAAAAGAGATTCTGTACAACATGTTGTATAGACAGAATCATTGGGGAGTCGACATCAATTCATGGCCCCCGTCAATCAACACCTCTCCTTAATTAGGTTACCCCAAACCCAAAGTCTGGAACAAACCGGTACCTACTGGCACGATACTTCGCGGCAATCAATAGCTTCGATTGGCAGACTGAGGAATAATTATCGTTGATAATAAATGAGGCAATGGTTTAGTGGCGAAAACATAAACCGAAATTCTTCAAAAATGTCTTAACTTATAAATGGAAGGCTAAATTGAGATGCGAAAACGCACACAATTTTTTGATAATCCAAATTTTTTCCTTTCTTTCGATTTTGTAAAAAAATCTCACCTGTAAGTAATTATATATGCTGAAAATATAGGCGGAAATTTGCGTATGAATAACTATTTATTCTAGCCAGTTTAATTCGAAATTAAGATAAGATCATCATGTAATACGTAATCTGGTATTGTTGAAAAAAAAAATAGGCATAGAAAATATCACGAGCAAAACTATAATCGCACTGAACAGAGAACAAAGATTTATTTTTTTTATTATTAAAAGTGTTATTATTTACAGTTTAATGTTGTTGTTGTATTTATTATTTAGTGTTATTATACTAGAATGTATTGTAAATTACTGGCTTGTAATGGAAATACATACAGCTTTCGTCCACCCATGTTTCAGATATTTCTCAACATATTTAATATAAAATAAATTCACCTCTAGCAGGTGCCAATAAATTACTTACTACAAGGACAACAAATTACTTGCGATATTTTCAAGTCTTGAAATTTATAACCAATAACCGTTATCACATATCCACTTAGTGTTAACAGATGAAAAATAATACAAATAAAAACGAATAAAAATAAAATTAAATTTGTTCGTAACTAACAAATTAACATTTTAACATAATAAAGTGAAACTTTTCCGGAAAATTAAGGCTAAACCAAAATATACGTTGGATAATAAATAGCCGTTTTTGGTGTGCGATATTTTTTCCATCTAACTAATATGCCTATTGTAATTTATTGTAGTCAAAGTATTCAGTATTCAAATCAGATAACCTACAGTCTAATAATCCATTACATTTATAAAAAAGTTTAATACTGCCAAATTCAACACAAACAATATATCTTCGTATGTTGTCCCCAGCATACAGACATAATAATAACTCATTGATATGATATAAATTGCAACATATATATAACATTAAAATAAATAAATGTACAGTGAAGTATTTATAGTTACGAAAATTATATATGGGAGATTGTAAACCGGAAAACGTAAAGAAATCTCAGAAGTTAGTAGTCGGAGTTATACTAATAAGGACGTCAGAGTAGCCTAGAATCCTAGAGTGGGTTTATATAACTCTCAGAGACTATATTATAACTTTATGGATATACGTCCCCCATCAGATATATGGGAGAGGATTTACAAAACGCGACACGATCGAATCTGCCAAGTAGGTTGCGATATGACGCGCCGACAAAGTGGCACATCAATCTGGCGGGATCATGCGATAAATATAAGTGAAGGATGTCGGGATTAACAGTCAGATATGTTTGAGTAACGCGGCATAATAACTTTGTAAATATAATCACTACTTACCTACCCTACCCCATTGAGTCATCGCTATGCTTCAGTTAATAAATAACTGTAACATGAATATAACATACGAAAATACGGGCCGTTTTTTCTCAGCGAGTCATTCCTGTGAAAAAATTATTTTTATCTGAAAAGTCCACATTTTTTCACACTAAAATTTCTAGAAAACAGAACAAAAGTGCATCTTTCGACTACTTCCTATCACTAGATTTGTGGTAGAAATTGCAAAATTGTAGCTCAATCGACCGACAGGGTGCTGTGTTATTAGTTCGAGACCTGATGGCAGGGAAATAATAAAATATGGGCAGTAAAACATTAAAGTGCTAATTATGAACAATGGAGAATTTAATTTTATTTATTTGTGGGGAATTATTTGTAGTTTTGTACTTAAAACTTTCTAGAACAACTAAATATTGACGTTTTGACATTCCTGCATACTGGAAATACTGTACATCGTAAATCAAGGTCGTTAATGTACGGCCTATATTAATGTAGTGCTAAATTAATTTTTTTCACCGGAAACGAGTTTTATAAATATAGGCCCTAATAGATAAAAAAAGGATAAATTTGTTGTAGATAAAATAGTTGTTGATAAAAGAAAAACGTGTCAGAAATAACTGCAATTTAGGTGCAATTCTTGCAAAACCTAAAACTCTCGGACAGCATAATTGAATTTGGGTAAATTAAAATTAGTGACAAAAACTGCTTTTTTCCGAGACTGTTCTCTTATCGAAGAACATTACTTTTCTCAGCAAGTCCAAATATAGATCAGAAATATTATATCTTTGCACTTTTTCATCACTAAATTCCCTACTACGTTTTTATTTTTTACTCAATTTCCATTAAACATATACCAAAATGTTTAGCATCTTTACGGCTACAATTGTGAATATTGGTTTGTAAAACATGGCCATTTGGATCTTCTAGAACCGATTTTGTAACTGCTACACTTTGTCTATCACAAAATAGTACTTAGTACTTATTTACACGCAGCCATCCAACGAAATACTTTATATGTCCTTCGCAACATTTTCACAATTTCAGTTGCTTTTAGAAGCGTTTTCTTTTGAAATGGTTTGCGGAAAAATATAAATTTTCGGGCCATTTTTGGAAATTACTAAAATGTGCCTTAGGGCCACCAGAGCCTTAATCCGGCACTGGGTATACACATTCACGAACCCTGTCGTCACTATTTATTTTGTGTTGTAATAATGTTCACCGGTTTTGTTGGAGTATATCTGTAGGGCCTATTATATCACGCTAGCAGTTTGTTTGGCAGCGCTACTGTCGCTATATTAAACTGAGGACAGATATATAGTTAACGTTCGTGGGGCCTTCAGCTTTCCCAGCCAATAATATCGAGGGATAAAGGTTATTAAAATTTTCAAAATAGGGGGAAAGAGAGGACGGGGTTAATAAGTCATACTTTAATTGCAATTTTATTTAAATATAGGGGAACAAGCATTAAAAATAAGGGGAAAAAAATAAAATTTAAACCCTGAGAAGGCAGGGCTTTCGCTCAGCACGTGGCGCATTTATTGGCACTCGTACAGCTCGTTATGATCGTTACTCTAACAAATACATAATATAACGTATTTCCCATCGTTTTTCTTAACATGAAGGGGAGTATCTATGGCCCGAACAGAGGGTGGTATCATTTGATATCGCATTAATTAATGGTGAGATTAATCGGTCGATGGTCACCATCCTCGAAAAAAGGGTGGTACCTTCCTTATTGCTCTTAAGAAGCAAGAAGGTACCGTGCACTACACTGCGGTATGCGAGGACAGACGGATGGAACTTCTTCAACCCCACCCTCCTTGTCGGTACTACCAACGAGGTGAGGTGTAAGGGTTTTATGGGTGGTTTAGGTGGTTCCTATGGGGGTGGTTTACGTGGTTCCGATGGGGGTGGTTTACGTGGTTCCGATGGGGGTGGTTTACGTGGTTCCGGTGGGGGTGGTTTACGTGGTTCCGGTGGGGGTGGTTTACGTGGTTCCTATGGGGGTGGTTTACGTGGTTCCGATGCGGGTGGTTTACGTGGTTCCGATGGGGGTGGTTTACGTGGTTCCGGTGGGGGTGGTTTACGTGGTTCCGGTGGGGGTGGTTTACGTGGTTCCTATGGGGGTGGTTTACGTGGTTCCGATGCGGGTGGTTTACGTGGTTCTGATGGGGTGGTTTACGTGGTTCCTATGGGGGTGGTTTACGTGGTTCCTATGGGGGTGGTTTACGTGGTTCCGGTGGGGGTGGTTTACGTGGTTCCGGTGGGGTGGTAGACGTGGTTCCGAGGGCACTCGCTTTCAGAGATGGGGGTGGTTTACGTGGTTCCTATGGGAGTGGTTTACGTGGTTCCGGTGGGGTGGTAGACGTGGTTCCGAGGGCACTCGCTTTCAGAGATGGGGGTGGTTTAAGTGGTTCCTATGGGGGTGGTTTACGTGGTTCCGGTGGGGTGGTAGACGTGGTTCCGAGGGCACTCGCTTTCAGAGATGGGGGTGGTTTACGTGGTTCCTATGGGGGTGGTTTACGTGGTTCCGGTGGGGTGGTAGACGTGGTTCCAAGGGTACTAGGTTTCGGGTATGGGGGTGGTTTACGAGGTTCCCACGGGGGTGGTTTAACCCCCCCCCCCCCCCCCCCCCCTCGAATAAACGCCCCCTCGAATTAACGCCCCCCTTACCATCAAATTAGCAACTTAAACGCCTTCCCCGAATAAACGCCCCGGCGTTTAATAATATTACAATGTGGGGCGTTAACATTGTTGAGAGTTAACTGATTGTTAAGACTGAAGGTAAATGTAGTAGGGTGTTGTACCGCTGTAATAGGCTGCATTGTAATAAAGATAATCCTGGTTTATTTGAATTATTTCATTTGTTTAACTTGTTTTCTTGAATTTAACAACATTCTTTATTAGGGTATTTAGATTCAAAATGCTGAAAATCTAGAACATAAACACCCCCACTCGAACCACACAATTTGGAACTTAAACGCCTTCCCCGAATAAACGCCCCCCCCCCCCCCCTCCCCCGAATAAACGCCTCCCCAATTGGCAATTTATAAACTTAAACGCCCAGGCTCTTATTCGAGTAAATACGGTATTTATATATATAAAACAATTGCCTGCCACATTTTAACAAAAGTTAAAAGTTAAAAGCCTGCCGCTTTAATTGAAATACTGTTAACCAGAATGAATGATGAGAATAACTTCTGCTAATTATGTGCTTGTTGTGTTGGTGACACTGACCATGGTAGTGAATGTCAATGTTGTTGAATAAAAGGTAAATCTCCAGAAAAGAAACAAACTATAAAAAAGCCCTATCAATTATTGATTGAAAAGAAACTGGTAATTATAAATTTATATGCCTCTCTCTGCACAGTAGCTACCGAAATCACTAACTAACTAATATGGTTGAACATAACTATTGTTCTGCTAGACTTGGCAGAGCAGAGGGGGTGGGGGGGGGGGGGGGGGGGGGGGGGGGGGGGGGGGACATCGAGGTCAATAACAGATAAC
>JAUCBJ010003726.1:0-25784 GCA_032718475.1 Nemertoderma westbladi
CCACCCATTCCTCCTCCACCACAATTTCAACCACAACACATGCACCCCCCACGCATGCACCCTCTACACGTACACCCCCCACCTATCCACCCTCCTCACGTCTACCCACCCCGAATCCCGCCGCCAACCAACTTCCCGTCTCAGCTACCCTTATGGCCCTCATTGGTTGGGGCTGTACCCCCGGCCGTTTACGAATACCAGAAACGGCTGATTCATCTCAACCAACAACATCTCACCAACTCAAGCGACCCTCAATTCCGACACAAAAACTACCCCGAATCGCCAGTAAGGGACCCGGATGTAATAGCTGGAGGGAGCATCGTTGACGATAGATCCGATACCTCATCACCTGGGAAACCGGTAGTGCACTGCGATGTTTGCAACAAAGGATTCAGACAACCAGAGACCCTAGCGCAACACAAACATCTACACCAGTCCGGTTAGTATGAGTATAATATTATAAAGTTATTTTTATTAACATATAACATGTTTAGTTATATTTGTTCATGGAAAATAATAAGCATAATAAGCATAATAACATTGCGGAATAGTGTTGGGCTAAACTGCCCAAATGGTGCAGCACTGTCAAGGGATCGAACCGGGGCCTCCTAACTAGAAGCAAAGCAATTTCACCACTAGACCATGCGGTAGGTTTTAAACATTTGAATATGAAATGTAATAAAATCCCCCTAGATTTATCCATATGTTTTTAAGTCTTTAAATTGTCGTGCGAGGAGTAAATGAAATGAGCAATAATTCTTTTGTATTAATTTACACGGCGCACTACAATATAAAAATCTTCAATCATATAATCCTGTATTTTATCAAGGCAACTCTACTACTCATTATATTTCTGCTAAGCTGTCACCAATTTTGAGTGGATAACGCACTGTGGCGGGCACTTAAAAAAATCAATATCACAGAGAATCACAAAAGAGAATAAATTGTCTTCTTGAATTTGGTATGAGAAACGCCTTGAGATTGGAGAGGGGCCGATTTATATTAAGTAATGATTGAATTGATCAACTTATGAAGCATCTGGTGGGCTTCCTTGTGGACTCAGGGCGATTATTCTCCGACTACCCCTTGCAATGACACTACCAAACAAACAGAATGTGGGATATATAAACTCAGTTGGAACTCGACCCCCTTCCCAATTAGTATATGAATAAACCAGTGCGAGCTTTAAAGCTTTTCATACAAAGTTGTGTCAGCATATGTGGCTTCACAGTTTCCGAATGTCACATAAGTTGTCACCTATTTCTATGCATTAATGGTAGGATGTGACTGTGAGAGCGTAATTTAGTGTTTGTGGGTGGGTAATTGCTGAGTAGGTTGGTGAAATTTTACAAAACTTAGAAAGATGGCCATTGTTACACGTGGTATTTATATGTTTAGGTATTCCAGAAAGAAGCTATACATGTCACCAATGTGGAAAGTGCTTCAAAAGATCATCAACCTTGTCTACCCATCTTCTAATCCATTCAGACACTCGTCCATTTCCTTGCCCATTTTGTGGTAAACGGTTCCACCAGAAGAGTGACATGAAGAAACACACCTTCATACATACAGGTATTTATTACATATTCTATTCAGTGTGTTATTTCTTGCATATTTCTTGTCAGAGTTAGTTTAGTCTGCTATAATCATATTTAATACGAAAATTTATTTAAATCAAAAAGGTTTATCACTTTGTTAAAAAATGCGTGCTTTTATTAAGATGTTCATTTTGAAAGGGTTTACGAGTTACACAATTCTTACACTTGCATAAAATGTTTATTCCAAAATCTTTTTTATTGCAGGAGAAAAACCACATATGTGTGTTGTCTGCGGGAAGTCGTTCAGCCAAAGTTCCAATCTTATTACACACATGCGAAAACACACAGGTTACAAACCCTTCGCCTGTACGCTATGCAACCGAGCATTCCAACGCAAAGTGGATCTGCGACGACACTGTGAGACCCAACACACTGACACCCCACGCGCATACATCGACACGATGGGGGTGGTTAAACCCCAAGGAATAATGGCGAACCGGAGCGCGTCTTCGGTAACACGCCGTCATCGTCAAATGATCGCCAACGAATCCCTTCAAAACAGGTCGTTTATAAGATCCTCAAAGTCCCCCTATACCTCCACGTTGTCAGGGCGACGTTTCTCTCCACCTAAATCCCCCTACAATCCCCCTTACTCGGGGGGATGTATCATATCACCCAAGTCCCCCTATCTGACTCCATTCTCAAACGGACCGATGGACTTCACTTCCCAACCCTATCCCTCAAGCCTCTTCTCGATGAATCACACGAGACCGAACTTCCTCCACCACGGCCTATTGACTCCGAATACTTCCCCGGGTGATGGATTCGTATCAAATCCTTTCGAACAGAGCAGCGGGCCCATCGACCTATCCAAACGTAAATCGCCCTCTAAGTTTCTCCATCACACACCACCAATATCACCTGAGAAGTCCACATTCTTTAATGTGCATTCATTAGCAACAACTGTAGCTAATAAACTTTAAACAATCATATTTCGTTGAATATTAATTAAATCATTAATAACTGCCTATCTTATAGACTTTGTAAAGAGAGTATAAGGTTCAACGTTAGTTATATTTTTATTAAATAAGATTTCCTAAAAAAATAATAAAGTAAATTTCCAGAAACGACTTAAAACATCATTACGTAGAGATTATAGGCCCAGCTGTTCTGGGAAATATACAAGGAAATACAATTTCCTGATACTAAAATTACACATATTAGATATTTTATGTCGTATTTGCGGTGGTTTGGGGTATTTTTTTTTTACAGCGTTTATGTATAGTATTTAATTGTTGGTGCGAAATATTATTGGTCTTATGACGTAAGGGGTATATTTTTTTACTGAGAATTTTATGTCGTTTGATTGACATCGGTTGTACAATAAATTAGCTGCAATTGTTATGTAACCAATAAAAATTAGTACCGGTACTTTTTAGATCGCATATATATTTCCTAGGGCTTAATTGGTTGCGATGTTTTTATGGAATGAGGTTTTACTTTTATTACGTTTGATTGCGTCCAGTACCCCCCCACCCCCCCCCCCCCACCCCGATCCGGGTGTTGTAATGTTTAATTTACTTCTTCCAATGTGTAAAATATAACCATGTAAAGTGCTACTTCCCACCACTAATACGAGCGTTATCCTTACATGCAATTGTTTTAATTGGCCTAAAATATAATTTAAGCAAATATAATACTCATTTGTTTATTTACTTTAAAATATTGTCTAATTTGTGTCAACAAATATTATAATACAGTTTCGTAATTAATTTAAAAAATAATATTAAACTTGATTGTTTCAAATTTAAAACCTTTCTTTTAAATGGAAATACAAAAAGCAATAGTGTAATGTAAAAGGGAAGTTGGGGGGTCAGCCACGAATTGGTAGTCTCATAGGCAGATAATCTTAAAACAATCTGAAATTGTCCAAGATTTTGTTTCTGATAGAGTTAGCATTCATGTTGATATCAAATATGTTGAGGAATTTAATCAACTTAGTGTTTGTTTAGGGAGAAACCCTAATCCCAACACTACCGGAATAATTTCACCAATTACACCAATAATAATATACAATTTAAAATTCAAAGTTCCCGCCTACCCAAAATCTAGCTAACTTCAATAATACAAAGATGAATAGGCACATCCAATTTAATCCACATTATCCAAGATTGTTGATAAAAAATTTTCACTTTTTTCACCACACCATGTAAAATTAATGAATGTCGTGTTTTATTTCTTACTAGCTATGTCCAATATTATTATATCTTATATATACGATCTAAATTCAAAATCATACACCATATCGGTGTCGGTGAACATGACGTGAACTGTCCATGAAATGTATCTGACCTGATTAAATAAATAAACTTATATACGTAAATAAAATTCTAAACGTATATATCATGTCTATAAATGCAAGTTTATTTACTTCACCACCCAGTTGTATTTTCAGTTGAGTTTTCCCATCTATCTATATTTAATCCTCACTGCTAAATATACATCGCATATAAGGCTAGAATTTTAAACGAATTAAAAGATCTCCTATTTTGCCCAGAATTGCGCCACAAAACTGTTGTTACAATGTTGTTGGTTGTTTGCCGGACTGCCGGCCCTGTATCTCGCACACGACTAGAGGGATTTAAGCTTCCTCAAACTCTTTGCTCGACTAATGAAAGTCATATGGCAATTGTTATTATTACAAAAACGCCGTCTTTAATAGCTGTGTGGGAACCCTCGCATTAGATAACTCGCGGATAGCCAGCGAGAACTATTGATCCTATGATTGCACCGGGGTAATTTAGAGATTTGAAACGCAGCGCAACAATCAAAGCAATCTTGTTGCGCAAAATTAATTCCCCTCTTTGGTGTTTGCGGCAATCCAATCGCGAATCTGTTTAACTAGACCCTAATGCCATAATGATAGTGGGCACACCGCTTATTGCAACATTCTGTAGATAAATTGCGTTGATATCAAAGGGAATTGTCGCTACATCTACTGCGTATCACTGCGCTAATGGCCGAGGAACTAAAGAGAGAGACAGCAGAAACCACATAGTAAGTTGTTGTTGCCACATGAGACGATGGGGTGGCGGTGGCCGGTGGATACAAGGCCGTGGATGGATATTATAGTCGGGTGTTCACATATTAAAATTGGTTTGCTCGCATTTTTTTTTTTATAAAATCATTAGTACATTCAATTATTTATATGTTTGTTGGTCATCCCAATACTGCTACTGGTACTGGTAGTGCCCTCAACACTACTGGATTGCTAAAATGCCATAGTGTAGTGTAGACGCAACAATATATGATCAAAGTAAATGCATATCGGTATCATATCACGTCAAGCGTTGAGAGCCCCCCCCCCCCCCCCCCCCCTTTCCCTCCCTGTAGCATCTTACAGAGAGATGGGTCCCAGAGAATGAACACTTCTTGGGACTGACAATATACCGCGGACTGATTATCTTATGTAAAAAACATTTATTATTCTCGGGGTCAAAGCTTTACCGTAAAATCAGATAGAAATGATTCTCATATGGGTTGAGTTTCTTGCTGCCCATGAAACTGTTTTTAAATTCGTCTTAATAAATAAGACAATATAATAGGCTGCTAGGAAATTTTAAAATTAGCCAGCCAGCAATCAAAGTTTCGGAATATGGATACTTGATAAATGAAATTCATTACACATAATATCTTTGAATGTGATCATTGTGATGAAATAAAGTTAAAATGTTCAGGATTCCCTTATTTTGCATGAAATAAACTGCATTTGTAGCTGCATTTTCTGCAATTTCCTAAACAAAAAACACACCTCATCAATAGGTTTAGTGCAAGTGAGCACCTCTTATCTTATTCAACTGTTTCTAGCCAAACAATGGTTTCGAGCACCAACCCTATTACAGACAGCCTGCAACAATATTATGTGAGATCTGATGGGTACGCAGCAAATTTGTCCCGTGAGAAAGCTTCGCCCCCGAGAAATCTTCGCCCAGAGTAATCTTCGCAATCTCCACGGTCACCAGGTCTCTGCAACCTGCTCCTTTCCCCCAATCTGAAGACGGGTGGACGCGGGCGAAGATTTCCGCGGGCGAAGTTTGCACTCAACCATCTGATGTAGATATGCGGCCAGCTCCTACCTTGTCCACAAGGCTTCCATCATCGGCACCACGGTCTCTACCAACACTTTCTGGGAACAATATAGAAAGTATTAGCAATTAAGAAATTGAATAGCAGATGCGCTTTTAGTAAACGAAAAATACTGTTACATATTGATTGATATTTAGCTATAAACAACGTGATGACACTAACTGGCGTAGACGCAATATATGATCAAAGTCAAGATGATTAAAGTAATAATGCCTATCGGCTTGATAATACTGTTAATTAGGGTCAAGGGTTGAGGGCCTCCCAGTAGCATCCTATAGAGAGATGGGCCCGGATGGGAGCCGATAACGAACCCTTCTTGGGACTGACATTATACCGCAGACTGATTATCTTCTCTGAAAAACGTTTTTATCCCGGGGTCCCAACCAAAGCTTTATTGTAAATCAGATAGAAATCTTTGAGGCGCACATGGGCCAAACAATGGATCAGATGCGTTATTCAGTGGGATGCGCTGCTATGTACCGCTGACTACATCCCTGTGCTCATCCTCCACAATAGACGCGGTTAGGATGCGCTACTTTGCATAGAGTTGCTGAGTAACCTTTGACATTACCGATCGATGGGCTTCACTGGCCGATGCACACTGCCCAGACTTCCCAATTTCCCAAGAAACTGTCGCCAAGGTGGTATTGGTGACTCAACATCAATTTTTTCAGTGATTCGGCGTTTAGACAACGACATTAAGTTTAACGATAGGCACAGCGGTTAGTCTCCTTTGATGTCCATCAAGAACCATAATTATATATTTTGCTTTAAAAAAACATTTTTATGACCACACTGTGCCCGTGTCATCAGAATATCTCACTATATTACGGGTATAGTGTTTCTCATATAAATGTTCTCACATTGGATGTAAACGATAAACCGACAACCTTTGTTAACGTTAATTAATATTAAATATACATTGAGGGATAGGTTGATGGGATAGGTTGAGTTGAGTGAAATGCTATTATAACCAAAACAATAAAAGAGAGTGAAAAGCACAGGTAACAGTTTCATATTTATCGCTGTCTGCAGTGGTTGTCAGCTGTCGGTTGTCGGCATACCTCTTACACCCAATTATACGAAATATATTTGAGTACAGAATATGAGGTATAACGTTACGTACCATCTAACACACATTCTCTTTACGTCATTGACTCCCACAAAACAATTAATAAACACATCGAAATTCTAAATGCAATGGCATTTAGTTTGGTGAGAATTCGGCATCTTGTTCGATTTAACAAATAATCGGATTATTAATTACATGGAACGGCAAAGTCCTTATCTTACAAAGTACATCTTGATTTGACTGATCGTTCCATTTCCATTAATACTTAGTTCAGTAGAGGTTTACCGTAATGTCAGTTAGCACTTTGCTTCGTAACAGCAGCTAATTACTGTTTGAGATTCGATGTTTATATCGATTGGTAATGCTGGCAAATTGTTCCCACGATATTTATATAGTTTGGTGTTGAACTTTCTCAAAATGTTTTCTGAAAAACGAATTTCTCTGACAAATGAGGCTACTTTACATTGACATTCGCAAACAGATTTGTGATTATCATTCTGAACAGATGTCTTGAGAGTTCAAGAAATATAATCCATCCATATTACGTTATGCTCAATTACAATTCCAAGCATCCCTCCCTTTCACTCTAGGAAAGGTAATTCAGTTTAGAATCAGTACCGGTATGTAATTTATGTGGAGTATAATGGAATGTTGCTTAGCTTAACACATGACAGTAATATATTATTATAGAAACTGTTCTGGGAGTTTTAACCTCGAATGATAAGCTTAAACCCGACACCACGTTGATGAGCCCCGGTGCGGTAAGGTCAAAACGTGGCTTGGAGAGATATGAGAGATGAAGCTGTCTGTGTCTATTAGTCCTACAGTTGCGCCTACATGAAAAAGTTCTTTATTTAGACGCACATATTATTGCGCTCTGAAGCTTCTGATCATTCTGTAGAGAGTGGCACTGTCACTATCCATAGTTGTGGTTGCTTGTACTGATATTCTCAGCAGATTAAATAATAGTAAATGCATATTAAGCAGCTAAAAGCAAGGCGTTATAAAACGTGACTTCGCATCGGCCATGGTTAAGTAACTAAATGATCTTTTTAGCTATTAAAGCCGAACCTAAAACAGCTGTGTAACTCAACCTACTAATGTTTAATACATAGGGCCTGCCCACTTTAGGTTCCGTTGAATTCCATCTCAAATACATTTTGCAGGTATGCAATCCGGTTTTTGTATTGAATCTATAGCGATGAGTTGGCATTTTAATGCAGGTTTCATTAATACAAGCCACTATGGACTGGCAGTCGCGTGAAAGGTTTTTATGTAAAGTGGTAACTACCTCCTCGAAAGATATATGAAGCCCAGCGTTAATGCTCTCGCATAATTCCAATCTCTAATAGATCGATCTTTATGACGGCTGATTTAAGTATCTACAGTGACTTCACCCAATATTGTTATATTTACCAAGAAAGCGGAGCAGTTAGATTACCCCTAGAGTGGGAAAACCAAAAAGCCATTAATAAATGTGATATTAGGGTCACATAGGAAGGAGCAAGAAAGATGAGGAACAATTACTGGATCAGGTTTAGAGGAATGCTACAGTCTGTGATGAGGCGGAAGTGTCATAATCCGTGTTACCTTTAATAGTGACTAATAAATGACTCCTAATCGGAGTCATGGCAGTTTTTCTCTTCTTGCTATCGTGTTATAAGCGGCTATTGCATCACGTTGTGAAGTCAGAGATCCGACTCAGAAATTCCGATAAAGGTGCTCACGGATGACCACCATAGATTGAACAACTGGAACATTCTAGTGTTTACTTCGTATAGGGTTTGGTTGTTTTGTACATTACTTAAGATAATATTTCATTTATTACAGAATGCTAGTATAAAATAATTATTGGATAAGGTAAAACAAGGAAAAGTTTCGAAAAAATTTCGAAAAAGGAGGCAGATATACTAAGAAGATCAGATAAGGTCAGTTAGAAAAGGCAACAATATAAGAGGATTCAAATCAGTTAATCAAAAAAAGCACGGACGGATTAGCTATAATAGCTAGACCAATAATAATATTGGAAACGTCTATTAATTCATCACTGCAACTAATTCTATATAATAACGGAAAATAACAGCTGTAATAGTTGTAAATTTAAAAGGCGTCTCCCATGGAGATAAAAATTACAATTGTCAAAAAAAAAAACGTTAATCCTCTATAATGAGGCGTATAAACGAGATATCTTTGCCAACAATCAAATCAACATTTTTTTTCTTAAAAAAAACAAACTAAAAGCAATTTGTGAGGGGGTCATTATGGCTGCATGCCAAAGCCTGTGGAGAAGAACTAGTAAAGAAACAGCATATGCTGACACAACATTGTATGAAAAGCTTCACACTCAGCAACCAACGGTTCATTCATATACTAATTAGAATGAGGCCAAATCCAACTGAGTTTAAATATCAAACACTATGGTTTGGTTTGGTGCTATCATAGCATGCGGCAGTCGGAATGGTCTAAAATGGGTGGCAAAAGCATCCGACCATATGCTTCATAAAGGCGATCAATTCTTAATATAAATCGTCTGTACCACAATCAAGATGGTTCTTAAACCAAATTCAAGATAAATATTCCCTTTTCTGATTGTCTGTGGTTTTTGGGTATTGATTTTTTTATGGTGTGCGCGGCAGTGCGCGTTCGACGCCAAAATGGTGACAGCTGAACGGAATTATAATGAGTCGAGTTGGCTTTGTTAGCGGTCAACATCCTAAGAAGATTTAATGATTTTGGGTATCTAGTATATCGTTCTTATAAGACTCTCGAGAAAGAAACATTTTTGAGATTTTAAGGAATGGCCATCATTTCTCACAAACATAACATCTATTGGATTAGCAACTACTGTATGTGTTTCACAATGTTTCGACTGGTTGTGTATCGCAAAACGGTAAATATTGAAATATTCAAGCAAGTAAGCAAGAACTGCTAAATTACTATACAGTCGACGCCAATGTTATTAATTTGCTAACTTGACTAACTGTAAAGTTACATTCGACCAAATAGGTGATATTTATTTTTTTATTTTTATTTATTTATTATATATTTTATATATATTTTTTATTTATTTATTATATATATTCATTTATATTTATTTATTTGAGTTGTAGTCATTTTGGTCCCGTGGGACCTAATGACTCTGTACAATTGACTATTAAAGTTAGGTTTACTTTACATTCATCAGCGTCTCCAATCTAATCGATACTACGGCATTAATAAACGATATTAACGCGAAATTTCCTTGCGCTGAGACCCCGCGTTCACCAACCACACCTGAGACTTCCAGGCCAGCCCCGGTGCACGCGTGCACCACAAACTCTGCTGCTGGAATATTCCATAAACTCAAGAACCCGTGGTCGCGGAAATTGTGAGATGGGCAGGAAAGCTATTTTTATACTACTACTACTAGGTCGAGCGAACTCGGACAGTGGAAATGAGATCCTTCCAGGCTTCCCGATTATCCATAGTTGTCGCAATTTCGTTTCTCCCAAGTTCAGTATCCCTTTCAAGTTGATCTATATATGATATGGCCGGTCGTCCACGACTACGCTTTCCATGAGTTGGTTGCCAGAGAAGTAGATCTGGTATGACCTCGTCTTTACTTCGCCAGCAGTGCCCACTGAATCTTAATCTGCGTTCACGGAGGGTGGTTGATACAGGTGGTATTGTACCATAAAGCTCGGCGTTTGTCATGTGTTGTCTCCAGCTGATGTTTAGGGCTGCCCTTAGTAGTCTTGTGTAGCAACCATCAATTCGTTGTTCAAGTGATTTAGTCAGTGTCCAGGTCTCACCCCCGTATAAAAATACACTTTCCACTGTGGCTCGAAATAACTTAGTCTTCAGGTGCCTGGAGAGATCTGATTTCCAGATGGTATCCATTTTTGATAGAGCTACCCAAGCCTTTGCTTTCCTAACTTCTATGTCCTTTTTGCTACTCTCTATCCATGATCCAAGGTACTGGAAGTCGTCAACCTTCCTTAGTTGATTATTGTCAATGGTTGTCAAGTTTCCATCAACATTAAAGGTCATGAATTCAGTCTTGGTAGCATTTATATGCAATCCAACCTCCTTAGCAGCCCTCTCCACTTTATTTAGTAGAAGCTGTGCATCTGCTAGAGTATTAGAGAGCAGGGCGATGTCATCCGCAAAGTCGGTGTCTGTGACTGTAGTTGCCGGATATCTACTACTTCTGTGTTCTTGAAGTGTGAATCCCAGGTCTTCACCCTTTGTGGCTGTCCTCATTGCGTAATCCAGCACAATTACAAATAGTAATGGTGCTAATGTGTCACCTTGTAGTACCCTTAGCCAGGATTGAGAAAAACTCAGTTTCACCATCTGGTGAGAGTACCTGCGCTTCTGTGTCACAATATAACAATCCAATGCCAGCAACAATTACTTCTGGTATTCCATAAGCTCTTAGGATTTCAAGCATGCCTTCTTGAAATCCACAAAAGTCATGACTGCGGGGAGATTCTTCGACTTAATTCCTTCAATCAGTCTCCGTAGTGCAAGTAAGTATCTGAGCTATTGTTGATCTACTTGGTCGAAATCCGTTTTGGCTCTTACGCAGTAGTTTCTCTATGTGAGGCCTAATCCTATATAGAATCATTTTATTGTATATTTTGGCAGCTACCACAAGCAGACAGATCCCACGATAGTTTGTTGGTATACAGAGGTCTCCTTTCTTGGGGAGAGGCTTTAGTTGACCTTTAGTCCAAATTGGTGGTGGCTTTTCCCCTTTTAACATCCGGTTGCAAACATTCAATAATGGTCTGTTTAGCACTCCAGTTTTCCATACCTCCGCTGGGATTTCATCTAATCCACTCGCTTTATTATTGGACATGCTTTTAATGCTTCTTTGGAGTTCGGCAGGTGTGAAGTCCCCTGTCTCTATAGGTAGTGTCTTGTCATATATTTTCCTTGTAGGGCTGACCTCGATGTTTGGTGGCTGCCCAAGCAAGTTGCTGAAGTGATTTTTCCACTTCCCAACACGTTCTTCAGGACTATCAGCTTTGAGGCGCCCCTTTGCACAACTTTTCCGACCAGATACCTCATTTACAGTTTGCCAGGTAAGACTTGATTGTTGCTGTATGTGAGCGGTTGTAATTGCTTCAATTTTATCCTGTATGTACTTTTCCTGGCAGATGTTGTAGGCCAATTTAAGATCGTCCTTAGCTTTCTCAACCTTGTTAATGTTTTCTGTTGTTCGGTTTTAACTTTGTAGGCTATCTTAAGGTCTTCTCTATTACAAGTAACCTCAGAGTTTTGCCATGGCACATACTGTTTTCGTTTGGGTTTCTGGGGGATATGCCTCTTAGCTGATTCCTTGTGGGCTGTTATTATATTCTGGTATATTGAATCGGTGGACTGGTCTTCTTCCATTGACTGAAGTGCTTCAAAGCGGTTTTGAACTTCTACTGTGTAAGCATCCTTTACTGCATTGTCAGTTCTGAGTTTCTCCCAGTCATAGTTGATTTGCTTGCTTGTCCTGGGTTTGCTGGCTCTCAAACTGAGTCTGATCTCTGCAGTCACAATTCTGTGGTCCGAACCAATTAGGTTTAATTTTTTTATTAAGCGTTTTTCATATATATATTAAGCTTTTTTTATAAGCGTTTTAAAAAAGTGTCTTTTGCGAAATCACACCATCCGTATCATTGCCATTCTTCATATTATAAGGCTTGCGATGCAAGGATTCCAAATATGTAATAATATCTGAATTTCGCTGAGAAACAGCTGAGAAATAGGCGTTCAAAGATTACAAGAATTATTGTTCACTGGAGGCCAGTTATTCTATTTAATAAATAACACACAGGGGGCGGATCTCCTGGTGAAGGGAGTGTGGACCGAGCAGAAGGTGGCTCGGCGGCAGGGGATGCGGGAACGCGGCCTAGCCTGCGTTCTCGGGGGAGTTCGGAGGCGGCTGCAGTTCGCGCTCCTCCGCTCAAACTCCCTTTGTCTGCGTGGTGGCCGGCGACTGTGGTGGGCGCTGGGCTTTGGGGATGGTGCGGGTCTGCGGGGCAATGACCTCGTTAATATATATTTATTGATAATGAATTTATTTGTATAGAATTATTATATAGAAGTATTTTAAATTATAAATTCCTTGGCGTTCTTCGTTATTTATTTTATGAGTTGGTTGGCAACAGTGGTATGCCTATACAATATCTATATTGCGTAGCTAATCATACATAAACAAATTGTTCCAGAATATTGTGTATTTATTAAATAGAATAAATGGCCTTCAGAGAACAATAATTCTTGCAATCTTCGAACACCTATATCTCAGCTGTATTTCAGCTGTATCTCACTACAGCATTAGACTGTTATTCTGTGCGACCATGGCCTACTATATATATATTACGGCCTGCTAGGTCACCTAAAGAGGCTGTAAAAAAGACGCCAGTTTATTATTACACTAATATGATGATATTTTGATATGGGGAGAGTTCTATAAATTTTCTTTTGCTGCAATTTGATCAATGGACGTAATTGAAGTCTCCTCGTTAAGCAAGATACAAAATTTTAGGTAGCTAGTGTTTTAGGTAGGTATAGCTAGTAATTTCAACACTGGTTCCGATATCCTACTTCCTTCTATAAATATTTTGCAGTAGCTAGTTCTTATTACTATTTGTATAGAAAATGTTCCAGAACATGTTAGCTATTCATTTTTAATAAAAATATGTTCTAGAACAAATATTTTTTGTTCTAGAACGTTTTTTTAGAGAAAAATCTGGATTCTATTTAAAACGCATGGAATCGTTCTAAAACGTGTTTAAAATAAATAAAAAAAATTTTCAAATTTTTTTTTTCAAAATATTTTTTTCTCAATATTTTTTTCCCAATATTTTTTATTGATTTTAAACACATTTTAGAACGATTCCATACGTTTTAAATAGAATCCAGATTTTTCTCTAAAAAATGTTCTAGAACAAAAAATGTTTGTTCTAGAACATATTTTTTTTATAATGAATAGCTAACATGTTCTGGAACATTTTCCATACTAATAGTAATAAGAACTAGCTACTACAAAATATTTATAGAAGGAAGTAGGATGTCGGAACCAGTGTAGAAATTACTAGCTAAACCTATCTAAAATACTAGCTACCATAAAATTTAGTATCTTGCTTAACGAGGAGACTTCAATTACGTCCGTTGACCAAATTGCAGCAAATGAAAATTTATAGAACTCCCCCCATATCAAAATATAATAATATTGTAAAAATAAACTGGCCTCTTTTTTTCAGCCTCTTTAGGTGACTAAAGAGGCGCGAGCGAGCCCGCGAACCTAATGGCTCGCGGGACCTAATGGCCCATGACCATTTATTTTTATAATACTAGACCCAGAAAGCTGGTTGGTGAGAAGGAAACGTGGTGGTCAGCGATTGGTCAGGCTTTAACGTCTACTAAAAGAGACTGGCTGGCTGTTCTTGATAATGTAGATGAATTGAAGCTTTACATGGCTGATGTGTTGCGTTGCGGGAATTCAGAACATATCCCTACTCCAATATATGGAATCAGAAAAAGTGCAAGTATGTGACCCCAACAAATTGCTTTAGTTACCTGGAACCTTGACATATATAATTTAAGAATAATAATCGAAGAGCCACTCACTGGTGGTGAGTAACAATTTACCAGTTTGCTAAAGGCCATGATACACCACAGGAGCGGCGAGCGGCAGCAGCCATTTGTGGTGTATCATCACCCATAGAAAATAATGTGTTCTATTTTTAAAAAGTGGCCGCTCGCCGCGGCCGCTCGCCGCTGCCGCTCGCCGCTCCTGTGGTGTATCATGGCCTTTAGATGCCGGGAATCAGGAGTATCATTTTATTGGTTGTGTAAATTCAGTGGTATAATCCAGGCCTAACATTTTTGAATGGGTGTCATAACAACACCTTTGGAGTTCCAGGACGAGGCTTTGCGCAGGTCGAAGTATTGCATGTCGCTTCCCCTTCCCTAGCTCTCCTTAGTAGCAATGGGTGAGTGGAGGGAGGTCTGGCATGATGATCTTTACCACATACAGTTCTGGGTGCCCCACCCCCCACCCCCTGGCATAGGACATGCCATCGTAAGTTTACACAAATTTTGAATATTTTCAAGTGGCTCTAGTACTGTGCATGGTATATTATCCATATGACAGCCTCATTCTGTCGCCTCATAGTGCGAGTAACGAAATTTGTAAGCAATAAGGGGCCTTGCCAGTTTATCCGTCCGTCCATCTATCTGTCAGGACAGTCTAATTGAATTTTGATTCTCTGCGATGGCTCGCTAAATTGGATAAATCTTCCATAAAGTTAGCTTCACTGTTAGAGTTCATACTTAGTTTAAAGACTGAATCTGCTAGTTATACTGTTCCTAATTTTTATCCATAATAATTTTCAGTTGAAAGGTTAATAGAATATGAATTATTCTGTAGGCGAAAAATAAGTGAGTACATAAATGAATTATATATCATCTGTCAGTTTGAAATCCCCTTAAATTTAGGAATCACTTAGAAGGAATCCAGTATCAACAGCGATGGCAGGAAATCAAATGATGTCATCCGAGGAGGTGAAACATAAATATGTATTCATAAGCTCAGGGCGCTCAAGCAGTGCAATGTGATGAGAAAGCAGAAACGCAATCCCAATCAGGCTTAACAAACAACCGCCCTAGCAATTTACACGTCGGGAATGATTGAAGGCAATACAACCGCGGACCATGATGAGATTTTAATAATTAAACATCATAGTAGTCGTATTACTCAAATTAACTTGATCGTCGATGTTGGCCATCCAAGTATGTTCGCGAATCTTTGTGAGAGAGAGAGAGAGGAACCCTCCTGGGAGAAGCTGTAACCTTTATAAAACATTGATTGGAAGACAAGATTACAAATCAGATAGAACACGGTCAAAGCAGAAGACTTTTCTTTTGTTAAATGTGACAAACATGCGTTGATGATACAATATATGTATTTTAGGTTGACCTACAGACCTACACACTTTACCTGATTGTTATCCCAGTCGCTTTTCTTGAAAGAAAATATGAAAGATTAAATGTAGAACAATTTTTACTCAGCCCCAATAAAAATGGAATCATCTCAGAGGGCAAAATAACAACTGATTACCAGCTAATTGACACTGTAACCTGTTCTATGGATAAGAGTTTATTGTTTTGGTTTGAATAGAATACGTCACTGAAACCTGCTCCTTTCCTTAATATATATTAATATTAAACATTGTTAATTCGCCGAAAGGGATTAATCTTTCTCCTGTTTCTATATACACACACAACGATATACGCTCAGCATTACGTCTCATGTAACTCACCAATTTATAATTAACATTAAAATTTAATGTTTGGTTGGTTGGTTGACGTTATTTAATAACGTCAATAATGGTTGACGGTGTAACCCTTACACCCTCCAAATATTTTGTTTATTATTGGAACCTAAGAGGAAGCTGCTTCATGTTCCAGTGATGAAATATAATTTAAACATGCCACAATGTCTAGTACCTATAAGTACGAAGGTGGATTCACTGGGAGAGTCATACGAAAGCAATAAATTGGGCGGCTTTTAGCGTATTTTCCTGATAAGAAATATAAGTGCGTAGTATTGAAAGAGATTTACAGTGAGATCAGCTTACGGTAGTTCAGAAGCAAACAATTGTTTGTCAGCCTTGATATTACGATAAAACTTTAGATATCAAACCGTCGCTATAAGGAAATGGGCTAAGATTTATAAATCCCTTTGCTTATCAATCAGGTCGCACCTGTTGTGGAGAGAACAATGGTAGCGCTGTGACTGGCCATCAAATATAATCGATTGGTATTAAAGGGAAGCCGTGGTTGCGAAATCCTGGTGAAATTCAGGGTGACATCCGGATAACAAAACTGGGTGTCAGTGGCTAAAAACAACGTTAAATAGCGTACCCCGAACGCATAGGGGCAGATAATTGGCCATAATGTGTCAAACCAGTAATAATACATGAAGGAACAGTGGATCTCAAAAATTTTAGATTGTTTTTAAAACATTTTTATCTTCAAATAATAATATTCTCTTCTAATTATGAATTTATACGCAAGGATATAGTTTTAGTTAGTTATTTGCAAACTACCTATTACAACAAGTCGAGCGAGCTCGGAAAGTGGAAATGAGATCCTTCCAGGCTTCTCGATTCTGCATGGTTGCCGAAATTTAGATTCTCCAGTACGTTTAGTAGCGTATTTAGAAAGAATAATTATTGTGAAAATAGATATCCTGGTGGTGTGGCCCAATCAATGTATGATTTTTTCCATTCAAACATTGGGATTGGGTACGTTTCAAAAGTTTATTTTTGGTGAAATATAAAAATGTCGGCCAATGCTCAACACGGTTAAATGTAAATGTCTTGTACCTTCTCCTTCAATCTATATTTATATTGCACCATAGTATACATATAACAAGTATATCTGCCTACATCTATACAGTATGTAGAGCTCATGTTATCACCATGTTTGGTTAGGTATATCAACATATTATTTGTATCAATTATTATTGTGACTTGAATAACAAATTGGGAGTGTCACCCACCCACCAGGATGGCCGAGTGGTTAAGGCGTTGGACTTAAGTTCCAATGGGTGTTATCCCGCGTGGGTTCGAACCCCACTCCTGGTATGAGGACAATAGTTTTGCAACTTCATAACTCTATTCTATGTATTAATTATAGCATTTTTATGTTGTACTTTCTCATTTAACGCAAAAAAACACGAATCACCGTTCTCATAAAAAATATATCGTATATGTTTGAATTAAATTAAATTAAATATTTTTTATTTTTTAGTTATAGTAATCTGTCAAGTAAATTCCTATTACAATTAAATTTTATATTTATGGGGAGCGAATACGACTATCGTTGCTACGCAAAGCTACAAAAACAAAAACTACCAGCTAAAATGCCAGGGCTGTAATGATATTCATAAAGCGGTGCTAAGTTAGTACCGAATCCAACTTTACGAGCCAAATATTTAGTACTAGCGCTCTGTAACTCCGAGTTAAAATGGTATCCATGAGGTTACATCGCGTTTCGGCAACTGTCGCGTTTCGGCAACAGTCGCGATTCGGCAAAAAAGTTGCGTTTCGGCAAAAAAGATGCGTTTCGGCAAAAAAAAGTCGCGATTCGGCAAAAAGTCGCAATTCGGCAAAAAAGTTGCGTTTCGGCAAAAAGATGCGTTTCGGCAAAAAGATGCGTTTCGGCAAAAAAAGTCGCGATTTGGCAAAAAGTCGCGATTCGGCAAAAAAGTTGCGTTTCGGCAAAAAAGATGCGTTTCGGCAAAAAAAGTCGCGATTCGGCAAAAAGTCGCGATTCGGCAAAAAAGTTGCGTTTCGGCAAAAAAGATGCGTTTCGGCAAAAAAAGTCGCGATTCGGCAAAAAGTCGCGATTCGGCAAAAAAGTTGCGTTTCGGCAAAAAAGATGCGTTTCGGCAAAAAAAGTCGCGATTCGGCAAAAAGTCGCGATTCGGCAAAAATGTTGCGTTTCGGCAAAAAAGATGCGTTTCGGCAAAAAAAGTCGCGATTCGGCAAAAAGTCGCGATTCGGCAAAAAAGTTGCGTTTCGGCAAAAAAGATGCGTTTCGGCAAAAAAAGTCGCGATTCGGCAAAAAGTCGCGATTCGCGATGTCGCGATTTTATTATAGGAAGGGATCTAGGGGTCTTAACCTCGAATGATAAGTTTATTTTACCGAAAATAACTTATCTTTTATTGGCGCAATTGTAGGACTAATCCCATCACATGCGTACTTTATAACCGGGTAGTGTACAAATTTAGGAATCGCGTAATGGCAGCTGTCTTTGAAATTAATACTCCATATCTCAAGAACCTGTGGCCTAGTGGTTGTAGTCTCGTCTTCCACCTCGAGGTCCCAGGTTCGAATCCGACACCACGCTGATGAGACCCAGTAAGGTCGAAACGCGTACGTGGTTTGGAGAGATATGAGATATTAATTTCAAGAAAAATTACGCGATTCCTAAATTTGTACACTACTCGGATAAAAAGTACGCATGTGATGGGATTAGTCCTACAATTGCGCCAATAAAATATAAGTTATTTTCGGTAAAATAAACTTATCATTCGAGGTTAAGACCCCTAGATCCCTTCCTATAATAAATGTATAATAACAAACACCTCGATAAATACAGCTTGCCAACACATTGTTACTATCAATAATCAAGTTAATGTATGTTCGCTTGCTCAAATTAGCACGTACTGTAATATATTTATTTGGTTTTGATTTATTATGTTCAATTGAGCTTTGCAGTTTAATTTTAGTGCATTATTTAGGTTTTGAATTGAAGTGTTTTATGATTTATGTAACAATAAATGCAACAGGAAACTGCTATTTTACAAAATCTTTACGTTTTAGGAAAGCGACCTCTTTTACTCTCCTCTCACAGGCGCGGTACTCTACTCCACCGTGTATTTTCATAAGTCCCCATCTGTACACAATATTTATATCACCATCTTTAATTGTACGAACCTGCCCAGAAAGCCTCTTACTTGGGACTTTCTGGGCCTCACCAAAATACATGGTTAACACGACGACGTACAGAGTATCCTTTACAACACTATTCCAGGGCAGGGAAGTTAAACTTTTATTAGCATTGCAACTAACGAACGAAAGTGCTATAGTGTTGTATATTTATAATGTCCTGCTTGTTTCACTTTTACTTGTATTGTTGATAGTAAAGTGTATTCTCCTGCAGTAAAGAAATACTTTTGCCGAAACGCAACTTTTTTGCCGAATCGCGACTGTTGCCGAAACGCAACTTTTTGCCGTAACGCAAATTTTTTGCCGAATCGCACCTTTTTGCCGAAACGCGACTGTTGCCGAAACGCGACAGTTGCCGAAACGCGACGACACCATCCATGAGGCCTGATTGTTCCGGTACCAACCAGCTAACAGCGGACGGACTAAGTAAACATAATCCAGGCCTGTAAGAGTCACCTGTATAAATAATACTTTCAATTTATCGTTGTACCGGTAGGATTGAGCTACACCTGGTAGCTGTCTGCTGAATGGGTGCCGTTGTCCCAGGCGAATCTGCCCCCCCCCCCCCCCCTCCCCCGCGGAATGTCCCCCTCCCCTATAGACTTAGAGTATAGTAGGCCAAGCTTACCGAACAGCCACACAACAATGGCTATTATACAATTTTACTTGAATTTTTTAATAGGGTTAGTTGTTCAGGCCAAACCCTAATTAAAACTGTAATGTAACCCTAACCCTAAGTCCTGAAAATGCCCTGGGGGCTCGCATGTGACACCGTCCAGCCTAATGTACGCCTACATATCAGTGCAAGGCCTACTGTACAGTAGGCCTTGTATCAGTGAGATACCACATTTGTTTCAGTATTAAACTGGCACCAAGGACTACTATACTACAGGACTGGCATACTGCCTGATCCGACTTCGCTAGCGAAGTCGGATGAAGGGGTGTGCCAGTCCTGTAGTACAGTACTGTAGTCCTTGACTGGCACCGAATATAGCAATAAGCACTGTGTCAGTAAAGACTAGTGTTAAATGTTCTCGGTGCTAAACAGGATCTTAGTGGGCCTACCGAGCTATAGTTACCGAATTAGGAAGTTCATACGGCCCCTGAAGTTTATTATTTCAGTTTACATAATACTGTTTATAAATGTTCTAGAAATTATTTACAAATACTCCATCCAAAAATATAAACATTCTACCGGTAAATTATACTAAAGTGCTAGTTCGAAATTAAAAATAGGCCTAGTACTTTGCGTATGAAATCATTATTACCATATGTTGCAACCACTTTGGACGTGAAAATCATTGTTCTTACGGGCTTGCTAAATCCTGGATGCTGTAATATACATTCAATCGATATTCGCGGATTCCTCAATATGGGTCTACTTTCCCCATACGCACAATGCCGAGGTAAAACTCTTGAAGATTCTTTAACTGAGAACATCACAGTAAGATGCGTATCGATTCTTACGGCTCGCGTAGTCACCATATGTTAAGACGTAGGGAGTCCCGCACTTAAACTTGCTTCAGATTCGCAGCAACCTTGACAATCAATGGTCATATAGTAGGAAATAAGGTATGCTTATTGCTGGGATGTACTGCTTACTGCACTGAGCCTTGAAACCGGAAAATGGGCTGTGCTACCTAACCACGCAATATACGCTCAAATTCACTGCTTTCACGGTACGTTCGCTTCGGTATAAGAATAAGTACACAATTCGAGTAAAAAGATGATCTGAAATCTCTAATGATTAAAACGGTCCTTCCTATATGGGTGGCTCTTTTTTGCTAAATTTGGGCTAATTTACAGTAATATTTACAAATATATGAAGTAATCGATTTGAAGCCAACATAAAATTATTGTTTCTAGACTACAAACTAACAAAAAACCTTAAATGTTAGTGTTCTAATTCGTATAATCAGATAACCTGTTTAATCAAATATTCTCTACACTACTACTACTAGAATCAGCATGCTGCATTGCAGCTGCAGTTTTAAGAATGCTGTGCCGGATTGTCGACAAAATTGCGCCGCCACAACTCCCTATCACCCATGACATTTGCTAGATCATCCGCATCTTTAAGGCCAGTGTCCTTTAAGATGCGTCTCATGAAATTCATGGGCTGTCCACCATGCTTATTCACTCCATAAGGCTGCCAAAGCACAAGATTATGCACTGGCTGATCCTCACGGCGAAATCAATGTCCTGCAAGGCGGATGCGACTTTCTTCTAGTGTCAAGCTTGGGGGAACCAATGAGACACCTCCAATGTTATATGGTTGGAGATGTGTGCATTGTACTTGAGACAATGAACCCGGCGTAGCATTCTTGTGAATGTGCCATCCAGAGATTTGGTGTCCTCAGCAGTTAGAGCCCAGCATGGACTCCCATAGATGAGTACTGGAAAG
Organism: Nemertoderma westbladi; assembly: GCA_032718475.1. NCBI lineage: Eukaryota > Metazoa > Xenacoelomorpha > Nemertodermatida > Nemertodermatidae > Nemertoderma > Nemertoderma westbladi. Next base: position 21,665 of record JAUCBJ010003726.1, read on the forward strand.
CTACTGCTGCTCTAAATAATCGGACTTTAAGTTTCCGATTAATTCTCGGTGACTTCCAAATCCCGGAAAGCCTATTCAAGGCAGCCCATACCCTTCCCTTGCGTATTCGAAGGTCCTCACCTGACATCCGGATCCATGATCCCAGGTAACAGAAGTCGTCCACATGCTCAAGCATACCATCCTTTGAGCTTATGCTCATCCGGTCAGAGACTTGCTGAAGACTTTCAAAGTTAACTGTCAAAATTTTGGTATTTTTGGAGATTAATCTTTTTATCAAATATTCTCACTCGAGTAACTAATGCAACACTCTGTGTTGTAGAACATTGGCTCTGCGGGAATTTGAAAAAGAGCACCTGCAGGCTGCAGCTATGCACAAATACACACATAAACATGTTGTTAAAGTATAATGAATATTTAGTGACCTTGATGACAACTGGTGCGTATAGATTGTACATGGATATGTATGAAATGTAAGAAGCGAAGTGGTCAGCCCTTGTTAATGCGACCCCTAACTGTGTGGCAACACGCGTCTCCTTTACTGCACACAGATAATGGGCTCCACGCCCTTTCTTTAGCGACGCAAAAACTCGCACAATAGAAAATACAGGCGCCCGTTTAAACTGTAGCGGTGGTTTGCTTTTATAAACGTAGCAATTACTTGCTTAAATGTCTCGCATATCTCCATCACAAGCCATTCTCAGAGTGAAGGATTAAACCGAGGAGTGGTTTTTGGACAGCGTTCCCAAACAGTCCAACAAAGTTGGTAGTTTTTAATTGTACACCTCAACTAAAGTATTGTCGTCAACGCCTTACTAGTTAGTTGCTTTTACTCTGATTATAATGAGTGATTATTTCTGGAATCTTGTTATAATGAATCACAATGATTATTGCAATGTGTCATGGGGATTTTAATTTACGTCTCCTAACTGGGAAATGTCATAAAAATATAATAAATTTAGGCCTATATGAAAAACCTCTCCTCTTAAATTGTTACTTTTTTGTTCGAATACTGTATACATAAAAATCTGGGAATTAGTACATGTAGGTAGGTAGGCCTACAGGTTATAAGAAATAAATAGGCGGTATAAAACATTTAATAAGGAGAAATAAAAAAAATACAAATTCTTAATATGAAAATTCAAAATTTCGACTGAAAACTGAAAACCAGGTACAGTATTCTTCACATGGGCGTTGTTGGTGGGCAGAGGTGCAGCGTGGTTCTTCAGCTCCCTGAGGTGGGTGGGGTATGCCATTTTAGATTTTAATATTACAGTGAAAGGAAAATCAATATTTCAGTTAATTTATTACTCAAATAATTAATTAATAACACCATTGTCCCGGGTTTAAGGGGCGCCGTCTATTTAGTTGTTAATGGAGTTTCACAAGATTAAATTAATGTCAAGATTATTATTAAAAATATTCCCGAATTACATATGAAATGATAACTTATGTCTATATCGAAAAATTTTAATTATGATAAATAAATAAGTCATTATGTTGGTTGGCACCTAGGGAGAAGACCCCAGACCCCCCCCCCCCCCCCCCCCCCCACAGCTACGCCTCTGTTGGTGTATTTTATTAAATTTTACTTATGTAATTTAGATAGAACAGAAGGGAAAAAAGTTATACTTTTTCCCTTGCAATAAATGATTATACAGTATTCATCAACTACTGTATCATTACTACAGTATAGGCCTACTGTATTGTTAAGTTTATTCGTATTTTGTACATGTCTCCAATGTGGTTGAAAAATGGATAGAAAACGATATACCATCGAAAAGAGAATCACCAAAAGTACATAAACATTTGTAAAAAAAAGATAATTTTTGGCGCCCCCTTGCGGCCTGTGCAAGACATAAAAATTTTCACTAAAAAGACTACTCCTCCGTTATTTTCCATTTATATATTTCGATATCACATTTTTTTTGGAACTAGCATGTTCATTTTCATCATATTTTTTCACGCACTTTTTTTAATTACGTTTCTATTTCTGATAATTGGCAATTTTGTAAAAAAAAATTAATAATTTTTTAAAAACTTAAAAAACCCATGTTTTTTGTATTTTTTCATTAAAAAAATGGGGAAATATTTATTAAGAAAAGTTCGCGAAATTTATTGAAGCTCATGATGAACTACTACTAGGTCGAGCGAACTCGGACAGTGGAAATTCCCTATTCTCCATAGTTGTTGTAATTTCGTTTCTATTAAGTTCAGTATCCCTTTCAAGCCGGTCTAAATATGTTATTAATTAAATAAATTGAAGATTAATTAAGACTGTCCGTTAAATAGAAGTGGATTAGGTGGGAGTGTGAGTGGCTGAGCAGATTAGCGCTACTGATGATGCCTGTTAGGCCGAAACGTACGTATAGCGGTGGTTCAACCCCCCGGTGACGCGCTTTCTCATTTTTTCCACTTCTGAACAAACCCATTTCAAAGCAAAATTTATATGTTATAGCCGGTCGTCCACGGGTACGCTTTCCATGTGTTGGTTGCCAGAAAAGTAGATCTGGTTGGTATGGCCTCGTGTATATTTATTCACCAGTGTCCACTGAATCTTAATCTGCGTTGACGGTGGTTGGTACAGGTTGTATACATGTAGTACCATAGAACTCGGCGTTTGTCATGGTGTTGTCTCCCGCTGATGTTTAGGGCTGCCCTTAGTAGTCTTCTGTAGCAACCATCGGGTACATTGCATAAATTACACGAGATACGAGGGATTCAAAACCCAGTACCACCCTGCAGACTCTACATATGAGAATTACCGGCCACTATCATCGTAAACTGATTAGCCGGTAAGTGGTCTGTTCTACGGCAGCAGTCGAGAGGGAACTTGGCGGTCTGCCAAATATATTTCCGAAAAGTCTGCTCTGCTAAAAGACCCTGGCAGACTGGTCAGGTAGGCCTATGGTAATTCCGATAAATTGGTTATGTTTAATATGTATATATATTTTATTTAAAAATTATATAAAGGTGAAACGGTGTCATTAGTTATAACTGTTGTAGGTGTGCGTATGGTCATTTAGTCCACGCATTTTCTTTTTGCTTAAAGTTAGTTCAGCCCTAAGTGATGTCCTTGTATTATACATTATAGGGCCTACACACGTAGAAGAATAAAAATGGTAATTTTAGAGACAGGAAGGAAGGTGGGGGCTAATTACACGAAATAAAAAATACCTCTCGGTGAATTACCAATGTTAATTATCAATCGAAGGAAAGGACCAGGTTATAGTGCCTTGTTAAGTTAACCAAAACAATAAGAGCCAACCGCACAGGTTACTGTTTCATTTTTGCGCTGATTTCCTCCGGGAGGGCGTTAAATTTTAATCGCGCCAAGTTCAACGACAATTTAATCGCCCGCCTTAGCGGTCACTTTGTTATCATAAAAAAAAGTAAAAAAAAACAACTGTCAATATCAAATAAAGAAGATATTTTCTAACAAAATTAGGTATTAGGTTAGACACTAACTTCACTCGCATTGGAGAAAAGTAGCTGCCAGAAATCAGATCAGGTGTATAGATAGCGCGATTAGTTGCGAAAAGGGATATGAGTCAGGAAATGGACAAATTTCCTAGACATTTTTTTCGGAAATTTTCTATGTTATTAATTTATTATATAAAGTTCACCTTTAGTAATAAATATTTACAGAAATATCCTCATATTAATTGCATAAATTAGTAATAATACGATTTGAACTAAAATTGTTATTGTGACTTTATGTTTTGCCAATTTCAATATCAACTAGATTTGTATTGAAAGGAATTTCGGAAATTACTACATTTCAACTCTTTTACAATTTAATACCTCCTGTTATTTTGCCAGTTTATACAATTTTCTGAAAACACATCGGAAAACACAACTAGAGTAAACACTAGAAACAAGTGATTCCTTCGTAATTAAAGACTTTGAAGTGGTTCGGTGTCTTGGATCTTGTGGGCGTAACTAAGGGTGAAGTCTACTTTTCCGGAAAGCTCACATCCCTAGTATCGAAACAATGATCCAAAAATGATCGTAATTTTTACTCGAAAATGCAAATATATTATATAACTACGTAGGTAAAAAAAGGAAGTACAATAATTAGAAAATTTATACACCGGGTGAGAATTATTCTTAAAGCGGTTGG
>JAUCBJ010003727.1:0-24255 GCA_032718475.1 Nemertoderma westbladi
TGCAGCTACAAATGCAGTTTATTTCATGCAAAATAAGGGAATCCTGAACATTTTAACTTTATTTCATCACAATGATCACATTCAAAGATATTATGTGTAATGAATTTAATTTATCAAGTATCCATATTCCGAAGCTTTGATTGCTGGCTGGCTAATTTTAAAATTTCCTAGCAGCCTATTATATTGTCTTATTTATTAAGACGAATTTAAAAACAGTTTCATGGGCAGCAAGAAACTCAACCCATATGAGAATCATTTCTATCTGATTTTACGGTAAAGCTTTGACCCCGAGAATAATAAATGTTTTTTACATAAGATAATCAGTCCGGGTATATTGTCAGTCCCAAGAAGTGTTCATTCTCTGGGACCCATCTCTCTGTAAGATGCTACAGGGAGGGAGAGGGGGGGGGGGGGGGGGGGGCTCTCAACGCTTGACCTTAATTAACAGTATCAGTATCATTAGTCCGATATGCATTTACTGTTGCGTCTACACTACACTATGGCATTTTAGCAATCCAGTAGTGTTGAGGGCACTACCAGTACCAGTAGCAGTATTGGGATGACCAACAAACATATAAATAATTGAATGTACTAATGATTTTATAAAAAAAAAAATGCGAGCAAAGCAATTTTAATATGTGAACACCCGACTATAATATCCATCCACGGCCTTGTATCCACCGGCCACCCCATCGTCTCATGTGGCAGCAACAACTTACGATGTGGTTTCTGCTCTCTCTCTCTTTAGTTCCTCGGCCATTAGCGCAGTGATACGCAGTAGATGTAGCGACAATTCCCTTTGATATATCAACGCAATTTATCTACAGAATGTTGCAATAAGCGGTGTGCCCACTATCATTACGGCATTAGGGTCTAGTTAAACAGATTCGCGATTGGATTGCCGCAAACACCAAAGAGGGGAATTAATTTTGCGCAACAAGATTGCTTTGATTGTTGCGCTGCGTTTCAAATCTCTAAATTACCCCGGTGCAATCATAGGATCAATAGTTCTCGCTGGCTATCCGCGAGTTATCTAATGCGAGGGTTCCCACACAGCTATTAAAGACGGCGTTTTTGTAATAATAACAATTGCCATATGACTTTCATTAGTCGAGCAAAGAGTTTGGGGAAGCTTAAATCCCTCTAGTCGTGTGCGAGATACAGAGCCGGCAGTCCGGCAAACAACCAACAACATTGTAACAACAGTTTTGTGGCGCAATTCTGGGCAAAATAGGAGATCTTTTAATTCGTTTAAAATTCTAGCCTTATATGCGATGTATATTTAGCAGTGAGGATTAAATATAGATAGATGGGAAAACTCAACTGAAAATACAACTGGGCGGTGAAGTAAATAAACTTGTATTTATAGACATGATATATACGTTTAGAATTTTATTTACGTATATAAGTTTATTTATTTAATCAGGTCAGATACATTTCATGGACAGTTCACGTCATGGTCACCGACAACGATATGGTGTATGATTTTGAATTTAGATCGTATATATAAGATATAATTATATTGGACATAGCTAGTAAGAAATAAAACACGACATTCATTAATTTTACATGGTGTGGTGAAAAAAATTTAAAAATTTTTATCAACAATCTTGGATAATGTGGATTAAATTGGATGTGCCTATTCATCTTTGTATTATTGAAGTTAGCTATATTTTGGGTAGGCGGGAACTTTGAATTTTAAATTGTATATTATTATTGGTGTAATTGCTGCAATTATTCCGGTAGTGTTGGGATTAGGGTTTCTCCCTAAACAAACAGTAAGTTGATTGAATTCCTCAACTTATTTGATATCAACATGAATGCTAACTCTATCAGAAACAAAATCTTGGACAATTTCAGATTGTTTTAGGATTATCTGCCTATGAGGCTACCAATTCGTGGCTGACCCCCCAACTTCCCTTTTACATTACACTATTGCTTTTTGTATTTCCATTTAAAAGAAAGGTTTTAAATTTGAAACAATCAAGTTTAATATTATTTTTTAAATTAATTACGAAACTGTATTATAATATTTGTTGACACCAAACAGCACACAAATTAGACAATATTTTAAAGTAAATAAACAAATGAGTATTATATTTGCTTAAATTATATTTTAGGCCAATTAAAACAATTGCATGTAAGGATAACGCTCGTATTAGTGGTGGGAAGTAGCACTTTACATGGTTATATTTTACACATTGGAAGAATTAAATTAAACATTACAACACCCGGATCGGGGTGGGGGGTTACTGAACGCAATCAAACGTAATAAAAGAAATTAAATACTCATTCCATAAAAACATCGCAACCAATAAAGCCCTAGGAAATATATATGCGATCTAAAAAGTACTAATTTTTATTGGTTACATATCAATTGCAGCTAATTTATTGTACAACCGATGTCAATCAAACGACATAAACTTCTCAGTAAAAAAATATACCCCTTACGTCATAAGACCAATAATATTTCGCACCAACAATTAAATACTATACATAAACGCTGTAAAAAAAATACCCCAAACCACCGCAAATACGACATAAAATATCTAATATGTGTAATTTTAGTATCAGGAAATTGTATTTCCTTGTATATTTCCCAGAACAGCTGGGCCTATAATCTCTACGTAATGATGTTTTAAATCGTTTCTGGAAATTTACTTTATTATTTTTTTAGGAAATCTTATTTAATAAAAATATAACTAACGTTGAACCTTATACTCTGTTTACAAAGTCTATAAGATAGGCAGTTATTAATGATTTAATTAATATTCAACGAAATATGATTGTTTAAAGTTTATTAGCTACAGTTGTTGCTAATGAATGTACATTAAAGAATGTGGACTTCTCAGGCGATATTGGTGGTGTGTGGTGGAGAAACTTAGAGGGCGATTTACGTTTGGATAGGTCGATGGGCCCGCTGCTCTGTTCGAAAGGATTCGATACGAATCCATCACCCGGGGAAGTATTCGGAGTCAATAGGCCGTGGTGGAGGAAGTTCGGTCTCGTGTGATTCATCGAGAAGAGGCTTGAGGGATAGGGTTGGGAAGTGAAGTCCATCGGTCCGGTTGAGAATTGAGTCAGATAGGGGGACTTGGGTGATATGATACATCCCCCCGAGTAAGGGGGATTGTAGGGGGATTTAGGTGGAGAGAAACGTCGCCCTGACAACGTGGAGGTATAGGGGGACTTTGAGGATCTTATAAACGACCTGTTTTGAAGGGATTCGTTGGCGATCATTTGACGATGACGGCGTGTTACCGAAGACGCGCTCCGGTTCGCCATTATTCCTTGGGGTTTAACCACCCCCATCGTGTCGATGTATGCGCGTGGGGTGTCAGTGTGTTGGGTCTCACAGTGTCGTCGCAGATCCACTTTGCGTTGGAATGCTCGGTTGCATAGCGTACAGGCGAAGGGTTTGTAACCTGTGTGTTTTCGCATGTGTGTAATAAGATTGGAACTTTGGCTGAACGACTTCCCGCAGACAACACACATATGTGGTTTTTCTCCTGCAATAAAAAAGATTTTGGAATAAACATTTTATGCAAGTGTAAGAATTGTGTAACTCGTAAACCCTTTCAAAATGAACATCTTAATAAAAGCACGCATTTTTTAACAAAGTGATAAACCTTTTTGATTTAAATAAATTTTCGTATTAAATATGATTATAGCAGACTAAACTAACTCTGACAAGAAATATGCAAGAAATAACACACTGAATAGAATATGTAATAAATACCTGTATGTATGAAGGTGTGTTTCTTCATGTCACTCTTCTGGTGGAACCGTTTACCACAAAATGGGCAAGGAAATGGACGAGTGTCTGAATGGATTAGAAGATGGGTAGACAAGGTTGATGATCTTTTGAAGCACTTTCCACATTGGTGACATGTATAGCTTCTTTCTGGAATACCTAAACATATAAATACCACGTGTAACAATGGCCATCTTTCTAAGTTTTGTAAAAGTTCACCAACCTACTCAGCAATTACCCACCCACAAACACTAAATTACGCTCTCACAGTCACATCCTACCATTAATGCATAGAAATAGGTGACAACTTATGTGACATTCGGAAACTGTGAAGCCACATATGCTGACACAACTTTGTATGAAAAGCTTTAAAGCTCGCACTGGTTTATTCATATACTAATTGGGAAGGGGGTCGAGTTCCAACTGAGTTTATATATCCCACATTCTGTTTGTTTGGTAGTGTCATTGCAAGGGGTAGTCGGAGAATAATCGCCCTGAGTCCACAAGGAAGCCCACCAGATGCTTCATAAGTTGATCAATTCAATCATTACTTAATATAAATCGGCCCCTCTCCAATCTCAAGGCGTTTCTCATACCAAATTCAAGAAGACAATTTATTCTCTTTTGTGATTCTCTGTGATATTGATTTTTTTAAGTGCCCGCCACAGTGCGTTATCCACTCAAAATTGGTGACAGCTTAGCAGAAATATAATGAGTAGTAGAGTTGCCTTGATAAAATACAGGATTATATGATTGAAGATTTTTATATTGTAGTGCGCCGTGTAAATTAATACAAAAGAATTATTGCTCATTTCATTTACTCCTCGCACGACAATTTAAAGACTTAAAAACATATGGATAAATCTAGGGGGATTTTATTACATTTCATATTCAAATGTTTAAAACCTACCGCATGGTCTAGTGGTGAAATTGCTTTGCTTCTAGTTAGGAGGCCCCGGTTCGATCCCTTGACAGTGCTGCACCATTTGGGCAGTTTAGCCCAACACTATTCCGCAATGTTATTATGCTTATTATGCTTATTATTTTCCATGAACAAATATAACTAAACATGTTATATGTTAATAAAAATAACTTTATAATATTATACTCATACTAACCGGACTGGTGTAGATGTTTGTGTTGCGCTAGGGTCTCTGGTTGTCTGAATCCTTTGTTGCAAACATCGCAGTGCACTACCGGTTTCCCAGGTGATGAGGTATCGGATCTATCGTCAACGATGCTCCCTCCAGCTATTACATCCGGGTCCCTTACTGGCGATTCGGGGTAGTTTTTGTGTCGGAATTGAGGGTCGCTTGAGTTGGTGAGATGTTGTTGGTTGAGATGAATCAGCCGTTTCTGGTATTCGTAAACGGCCGGGGGTACAGCCCCAACCAATGAGGGCCATAAGGGTAGCTGAGACGGGAAGTTGGTTGGCGGCGGGATTCGGGGTGGGTAGACGTGAGGAGGGTGGATAGGTGGGGGGTGTACGTGTAGAGGGTGCATGCGTGGGGGGTGCATGTGTTGTGGTTGAAATTGTGGTGGAGGAGGAATGGGTGGTTGAGGGTGGCGATTCCACGTTTGCTTCGGTTGTTTAGGCAGAAAATGAGTCGGACATTTGGTCGGAAATCTGATTGATTCCGGTGATATCTGGGGATGTTTTCTGAAGATAAGAGTCTCTGGTGAACTGTCTTTCACTTTGACAGCTAACAGGTCGCGAATAGAAAACGCGTTATTTTTCTTAGAACTGCCGGAATCTGAAAAATTAAATTAAATGAATTCAATTGAATTTTATATTGGCAAGATTTTTGTCGAATGGACAAATATGTTTGTAATAATATGTAGGCTATACAGTACACTTATATAACTGTTCGTTTGCAAATTCCAGCTAAAAACATTGTGTACATGATGATCTAGCAACGAATAATCACTTTTTATTTATTAATCACTTATCAACTCTCTAACTTCTAGGCATAATAATAACTTACCAGCGACCATACCAACAACATCAATATCGTCTTCGTTACTATAGTTACTATAGCTTTCCCCGTTATCCACTGTAGATATTGAAGATGAAGTGATCAAACCTACGATACAATTAATTAGAACAACATTAATTAAGAAAACGATAAGAAAATAAATACGTGATCTCCTTTCTGTTGTGTATACAATTAACTACAATAATAAGTGAATGAACCTGTTCTTGGCCTTCTTGGCGGCAGTTTTTTAAAATACCAGTAGTAATTCATAAACCGGCATAGCATTCTAAATACACGCTGCATTGGGCTTGCCAATTGTAGATTGCATGGTGATGGAAAAATATTTTGGTTAAGCCGGCATAGCATCTCAATGTGCAGCTTCAATGCAGCAGGTCGATTATAGATAGATTAATTCATGCAGGTGTGATAAATTTGATCAAAAAAACCTGCAAATAATCATACAGGTAAAAACTTTGTGAAGTAGATTATCCAAGGGTTTATAACTTTTATAATAATTTTGTAAATATAATATTAAAATCATAGATTATATAGATGAAAACTATTATAGACAATAGATAATAATTTACAATTTGCTTTTCTAATTAACACAAGGTCGGAATAATGACATGAATACCAACCGATACGTACCTTGTGGTAAGGAGCCGTTACTCTCTGTATCATTAGGTCGACTCCGGGGCTCATCTAGATTTGTAAGGTGTCGTATCGAAAACAGCTGACTATTTGCCATGGTCCAAAAAAACTAACATGCGCGGCAGACGAAAACCTCGTAAACGTTGCGGTGATCTAGTTTTAATGCAATGCTGTGTGATGCTAAAGTCACTTGGATTTATATCAAAGATCTGACATAAGTTGCATTCTCAGCAGCAATGTGCTGCACTAGTTTGTGATTGGCTGACTGCCAAAGACAAATTCTGCATAACTTCGTGATTGGATGATAGAAGAATGCTTTGCAGTTTTGCCTTAACTGGATGACTAAACAGCTCCTTCCTCATCGCCAATTCAGAAGAAATTAATAGGTTTAATTTATAATTAAAAATGTGGTTCGTGTGTGTATGATATCTCACGAGATACCATTACAATGACAAAGTTAAATTTTATAACAAATCTCAAAGTGGGATTTGATATAATAATTTCACTTTTTATTTCAGGGATTGGTGTTAAATAATTGGTAAAGATGAATATTATCCGATAAAAATGAGTAGCAGAGATTTCATGGACAAAGCATCAAACTTTTTAGGTCCCGCGGACAAGACTGTGATCATGTTACAGTTGTTCCACAAAGACAATTATAGTTACAAATGTGTCATCTACTAATTTATTAATATAATATATAGAGCCTATAAGCAAAAGCAAACAGTCGGCCGAAGCCGGAGGCGACCCGAAGGCTCCTCTTTCGATAGCTGCTACCCGAGGGTAGGGGTGGGCGCTACTCCTATCCCAAGATTTGCTCCCAGTTATTTAACTGGTACTCATTTTATCGACCCCAGTGGATGAAAGGCTGAGTGGACCCTGGCGGGGCTGAACCTACAACCATTAGATTGCAGGCCCGGCGCTCAACCAACTGAGCTACCCCGCCCTAAATTCATAGAGCCTATAGTCACTTGTTTTCAATATATTGCAGCCGACTGTTGGCGGAGCGTTCACACCAGGTTTTAGTTAGGCTTCCTTACGCAGAACCCGGTATAAGGAATATATTTCATTCATAAAATTAGCTTTCTAAACTTTATGGAAATCTTTCTCACACGGTCATGTGAATTTTAACTCATGCGAGCATGATTTATGAAACTCTCTTATTGGACAAAGTTATTAGCGTCATATATAACTTTGATCTACATAAAAAAAGAAACAAGATACTTTCAAATCGCTTTTTTTGTGTCAAAATATATCTTATACAGTAACATAGTGCAGTATATCTAATTTCAGTGGTATTGCCAAATGATAATCGTTTTCTTCTCGAAGCGTTGGAATTTATTACTGAATCCCACAATCGTAAAAACAAAATTGTTCAGTATAATAGTGTCAGGCGGCCAAGTCGAATTCTAGAATTTCGGTTCAATAAGAAACATACTAATGTGTGTTTGTTATTGTTAAAGTAATACTGAATGAGACTCTTTGGGGCCAGTTTGGGAACAGACAACGACCCAACGGCCATAAACATTTAACCAGTCCCCACAGCAATGCACTTTCAATATCCGATAAAAATCCGATATATTCCGATATGGATCTGTTTCAAAGGTTCGTGATGGTCAAACCTGTATTCTTCGGTGAACTCCTCAACTATGTTTATTTCACATACAATATAGCTATTACTTGACGATAGTGATGGACGAACTGGAACTACTACTCCTACGGTACAGCTATAGGCCTACTGTAATATATTGGTACAGTTACAGTGTATTCATAATTATATATCTTGCGCTTGTGTGCTTATCTTGCTATAATTAAATAATAATATTGAAGAGGTGTTTTCAACAAAAACTATTTTAAAATCAATTTACTTAGACGCTTTCTAAATATTATCTTAGCATCATGCTGTGTCGGACCTTCGTCCTGTGTTTCGGACCTTCGTCTTGAATTTTCGGACCTTCGTCCCGTCTTATTCGGACCTTCGTCCTTTTCGATCCTCCGTCGTGCAGTTTCGGACCTTCGTCTAAGGTGTTTCGGACCTCTGTCCCATTTTGACCTCCGTCCTATTCGGACCTGCATCTCTAGTATTAGGTGTTTTGTTTTTTAATAAAATTGTAGATGGGGAGGGAGGTGGGGCTCTACACTATCAGGAGAGGTACATTTTCCACCGGAACATCTCATCAGTAAACTTAAGGAGAACGCAGCTGAAATTAAAGTCAACATTCTATTATATTAAAGTCTAACTAAAGAGATAAGTTTTTATACAAACTTTACTTACCTTACTTTACTTACAGTACGCGGTTAGGTGCAACGTGCTGCTCAAACTATAAAATGATCAAGTTAAGGAAACCAAATGCAAACACACTTATCAATAAAGTACTTGTGGATCTTATTGAGCAAGTGCTGCTTGTGTTTGCGGTATTATTGTAAAGTGTTTTGTCTTCACTATCTGCAAACAATAGACGATGATGACTCCACAGTTGTTTAATGTTTGTAAAGGGTCTATTGTACACAGGTGTCATGTTGTCATTGTTAAGAAATTAGAAAATAGCTTATCTCGCTAATCTTAGTAAACATAGCTCATTATAATAATATACTCTTTTATGATATATGTGGCCGCATGCGCAAAATATTACTATGTCATACCACGTGCCGGTGTGACGATAAAAAGTACTTAAAAAGCTAATAAACTTGTTATATTATAACAAGGATATTATATTTCAGTATTTTTTCCGGTGCGAGAAAAATACTTACCTTGAATTGCAATTGAATACATTGGGAAAAATACATTGGATATAATATTTTCACAGTGAAGTGTACCTACCTCATGACATCGCATAGCCATACTGCCGCAGTAAATTTGGCAAAGGGTCAGTTACCCCCTAGTCGTACCTCAGTGAAGATTGATGAAGTAAAGCCTAAATGTGTGAATTGAAAAACACCACGCCTTTTCTCAGTTACTAGACTGAAACTAATATATATATAATAGTTTAGATAGTTCAGACACTTCACCTCAGACAATCCTCTTCAGACGACAGACAATTATAGGGTAGCTAAGGATCTCAGGTCAAATACGTTGATGGGCGTCCGGGTAAAATATCATCTGTATAAATAAATGCCCAACCTTCATTCACAAATGCAATAACAATCTCACAGTCGCCTTCTTAAATAATATTGTCCATGAGTGAAGTAATTAAGACTGAATCAAAATCATACTGCGTGGGCCTAGAAACTACCATCATTATACTATGTTGATGAAGATTGCCTTAACGTTTTATAATGCAACGGTCCCAAAAGCCTTTCTAAAATACCTCCCTGAACAATAAATTACCCAGTCACCAACCAACAAATGTGACCTTGCTCTATCTGATTTGTAATCTTGTCTTCCAATCAATGTTTTATAAAGGTTACAGCTTCTCCCAGGAGGGTTCCTCTCTCTCTCTCTCACAAAGATTCGCGAACATACTTGGATGGCCAACATCGACGATCAAGTTAATTTGAGTAATACGACTATGATGTTTAATTATTAAAATCTCATCATGGTTCGCGGTTGTATTGCCTTCAATCATTCCCGACGTGTAAATTGCTAGGGCGGTTGTTTGTTAAGCCTGATTGGGATTGCGTTTCAGCTTTCTCATAACATTGCACTGCTTGAGCGCCCTGAGCTTAGGAATACATATTTATGTTTCACCTCCTCGGATGACATCATTTGATTTCCTGCCATCGCTGTTGATACTGGATTCCTTCTAAGTGATTCCTAAATTTAAGGGGATTTCAAACTGACACATTTGCTGATATATAATTTATATACCCACTTATTGTCCACCAACACAATATGCCTGAACTTATCAACAGAAATAATATAAAGCAGCAGTAACCAGCATCTGTTTAGTTTTTCAACATAAGTATTCAGTCTTAACAGAGAAGCTGTTTCAATATTTTAGTATATTGAATAATATATTTCGTCAAAAAGAAAACTTGAAACATGAGATATGAGATATGAGATAACTTAGATGGTTTTTTAGGCGCGTAATGTGTTTCTCTTTATTCCTATAGAAAAAAACTTTATAATATGTTATTCAACTATAATCAACTGTCCAAATCCTGAAACTTAGCTAATCAAAATTATAAATAAAAACTCATGACAAAATCTCTTCTTATGGACAAGTAAGACAAACATAGGTTAATTATCATTGATATAATTCAATATAGATTTAGGATATCGAGTACGTTGATTTCGTACTTTCATGTAAATTTTTGCAAAAGAAGATTCCGTTTTTATCGTCGATGAGGTGCAGTATATAGTATATGGGTGCAGGCTGGGAATTTTGGCAGAAAATAAATCGTGCTCTTTGGTTGGCAGCAGTTCCGTTTCGTATTCTATATCTTACAAATATATAATAAGTTACTACTAGGTTCAAAGAGTTGGTCCTATTTTTTAATCTTGTAATGTGCGTTAAACTTGGAGTTATGCTTCTTCTGAATGGTAAATATTTATCTGAGATAGGAAAAATATCAAATATTGTCAAACATATTGTATCATCACCTATATTTGGAAATTAATGTAAGTCTAGATAGGCTTAATTACTCTTAAATATGTATAAGTCTGATACACTAGCAGATATGCCCAACTTCTACTGAATAAAGTCGAGAGGGCTGCTAAGGAGGTTGTATTGCATATTTATGTTACCAAGACAAAATTCATGACTGTGGGGCGGGCCACGCAGTCAGGGTGAGACTTGGCACACAATTATATTTTGTAAATAGGGCAAAATTTAATGTCCGTTTGTCTGTCTGTCTGTCCGTCTGTAATGAAAAATTCATTCGTAAACAACTTTTGAAGATTTAAACCATTTTCGCCCAAATTTTGTATGGGCATACTAAGAGAAAGGAGCATACTAGGCGGCGCCCCACGGACGTATTAATGTTAATGTAAGCCTGACCACCATCGATAATAATCAACTAAGGAAGGTTGACGACTTCCAGTAGCTTGGATCATGGGAGAGCGTAGCAAAAGGAGAAGTTATAAATACTCGTGGGCAAGAAAGTAAATCAACATAGTTAATATAATGATTAATGATCGACTTCTTGAATGTATCTTGTGCTGTCGCCGTGGCGTGTAGGCATATAATGTTTGCTGCATCGAGCACAGCTAGATAGAAGTTCGAATTATTAACACATTTGCAGCTCTCAAACTCAATAGATAGTCCGTCACCTCCCGCCAGGCCTGATATACCTATATACAATCACTGGGGAATGCTTTTAATTTCTTAAGCACATATCAGATAAGCAATTGCCCATTGCAACCGCACTATTATCTATCAACACTTTGCACAATAGCCTGGTTATGTAGTTATACGTTAATTCTCTAAACTTCTCTATAAGCCCATTTGGGATAGGCCTTTAGCAAAAATGCAAATATCAGACTCACGCCTGAAGTGTGTTTGTTTGTTTGTAGTTCAACTGAGTTGCTTACTTTCATTACAATGACTATAAACATAACGGTAAACCCCACCCCGACCATAATACACAATAATGACAGTGTGGAGATTTCGTTAGCACCACATTTACTTAACTAACCGTTATAGGCCCTACTACTGTTAATTTGCTAAGTTAATATGTGCCTATGCGCATGTAAATATTCAAAGTTTCTATTGTATATCGATCGATATTAGGTTGAAGAGGTCGCTAATTACTAATACTAAGTGATAGTTGAATTCATTTGCATCATCAGCAATAGTTATTGTCTATTTAACTTTTAATTACAAAAAAATGCGTAATATTTATTTAATGGTTGGTTGAGCTGAGGTTGGGGGCTGGTTTCAAATCTCAAATTATTTAAATTAAATAATTTGAGTTCAATATTAAAGCAATAACCCACTTATTACCTATTAGTCATTTCACAGGCTGAATTCGTTAAACGAAAACAGATGACTTCATGAAATAATTGGATGACAACAGACTCATAAATGATGCTTTAGTAAACCACTAGCATGCACAACCCTGATAGCAATGAAGCAGTTGCATGGCTTTCAATGGACGCATGCTAAATCCTAAAAGCTATACCTTCATTCCCAAACAATATTAATTGGCCCTACACATGGTGTTTTATAACAGGCAAGCCAATACTCAATCCTATGCCCAGTATAGGCAGGCAGTCCCTTCATCAGATGTATCATAGGAAAAATGGGCCTAAAGAAGTATTACCAATGAAGATGCAACTAGTGAGTGAATTCTGCCATATGGTACAACCACTTTGGACATAAAAATGATTGGTTTCAACGGGCTTGATAAAATCCTGAATACAGTAAGTAATATACAATCAATAATTTGCGGACATTTCCGATTCTTCAAAATGGGTCTGTGGCATTGAATATTAAGGTAAAAATTTAAAGGAATCTATCCTTGACCACATCTTGACATGAAGTCCATTGATTTCTGTGCCTGGTTATAATAGGGATGGCTCCGAATCATATGCCACATGTTACAGCGGAACAATCAATTCTTGGGACCCATTAGAATAAAAATGGTGATTTAATTCATGGTTGGAATTAGCCTGGTTTCTTGAATAATAATTCAATTATTACAATCTTACATAAATGTTAAGGGCCGAATCACATGCACAATCCCACAATCGTTTTAATTACTACTATTTAAATATTATGTGAAAAGCACCAGTTACAGAATGATGATTCCTAGGCATTAGTATACCTAAATGAAACCACCATGGAATTGGTGGAATTGGTCTATTGATGAATCCAACTGCACATGCAGCATTGGACAAAATAGACCAAATCTCTAACCGCATCATCCGTTGCCACTTCTCATGTTCTGGAAGACTGACTAAGAAGTTTCCTAAGGTGGTTCTGATTGTGTGCTACTCTCCAACTAGTGTTGCCCCTGTAGAGGAGGTGGAAAATTTCTACCAGAATCTACAAGCAGCCACTGATGGAGTGGATCAGCATGCATTCTTAACATTCCTGGGAGACTTTAATGCAAGTCTGCATCACTCACCTACATTGCCCTGGGTCTATATCAATAGTGTTAACCGAAATTCTGTCCATCTTCAGGATTTTATCTCTGGAAATGGATTGTTTTCGGCTGGAACCCAGTTCAAGAAGCGAACTGGAAAGCTATGGACTCATAGTGGACGCAGTGGTCACAAGTCCCAGATAGACCATATCCTGTTTCGTAGGAAATACAGGAGCTCTATACAAGACTGTAATGCTTTACACTACGACCCTTCTCCAGTGATCACCGCCTTATTGTGGCCAAGGTAAGACTTAGTCTGCGTGCTAGCAGAACAACGAAATCTGCCTTGCCGCGGAATGACTGGTCCTCTCTGTTGCAACAGCCAAGTGTGAGATCCAGCTTCACACTACAGCTGAGCAACAGGTATGAGGCTCTTGCCTCTGAGGCGGCAGATCATTGTGAGGGCTATACTGCCTTTACAGAAGCAGTTAAGTTAGCAGCTGCAGAAACAGTTCCTGTATACCGTCGAAACAGGAAAAGGGCCCCCTGGACTGACAACAAAATTCAGAAGTGCCGAAATGACCTATATAAGGCGCAGAAAGAGGCCCACTTTGAAAAGCTCCTCAATAATGACAGAGTATTGCCTGATAACTTTATAGAAGTAAAAGTGTCTGAGTCTGTACTCCCAGATATTCCCATTGGTGATATCTCCTTCGCAGAAGTGAAGGCTGCTGCAAAGAGAATTAAGACCAATCGTGCCAGTGGAGTAGATGGTGTTCCCGCTGACGTCTTTAAAATACCTGAGTGTTTAAAGCTCATCTATCCCATCATAGTAGACATGTACCGAAAAACAAGAGTCCCACAAGAAATGAAAACAAATAAGTTGGTGCCAGTTCCCAAGAAGGGCAACCTAACACTCTATGGTTCTTTTCGGGGAATCTCATTGATCTCGATTGCTGCAAAGCTATACAATATAATTCTATTAAATCGCATCAGGGATCCCATTGAGAGACTGCTCCGTGGAAATCAGAATGGGTTCCGTAAGGGTCGTGGGACCATGGAGCCCATTTTGGCAATTAGAAGGATAATTGAAGAGTTATCAAAAAAGAAAGACAGGCATCTGGCTGATGTCTTTGTTGACTTCTTCAAGGCCTTTGATTCAGTCTCTCGCTCGCGTATGTTCAGCATACTTTCATTATATGGAATTGCTGATGAAATTATTGCAGCAATCAGATCAGTATACGATGGTTCGACAACATTTGTGTCTACTGTTGACGGTGACACAGTGTAAGTGTCAAATCTGTTGCCTTCGTAATTGTTAATTAATTGTGGACCTAATTATTTTTGTGACACGCAAATAGCGGATAGTACTGACATCCAGACTGGACCGGTGTCAAAAGAGGGGAACTTCTGATTGTAGATTTAGGACTAAGACCGGTTTGCCGGCACTAGAAGGAAAATTTAGGGTAATACTGACTGTCAGACTTCGAAATGTTGTAGATTGTTGTATATCGAATTCTAAATTATAATGATTAGAAAAAACTGTTAATTATTATTAACCGTGTTTGATGCCGATATAGATATATGACAGAACCCACCTTTTGCCACAGTTTGGTGAGTGAAAACCCTTCAATATTATTGATGTTGTTATTGATATATTATGATACATTTATTAAGACCGGTACTATAGAAGGTTGGCTCTATAACGTTTGACATGTGTTTATTTGATACAGTTCTCATACGGTATTTAATTTATTCACATTGCTGTACTGATTGTAGTAAGGAAGTACCGGTATGATTATATTTTTGATTGTCATTATTTTTTAGATAACCGCACTTCGAACTCCGCACTTCGCATTCCACACTTCGCATTTTGTACACCCTAACGCAATGAAATATGAAAGGATACCGGTATATGACAATGCTTATGATATAATTATATGATAATGAAGTGAAATAAATAGACGGCCAGAGATAATTTGATAATAGATAATGTGCGCGTTTATTCGTACTGTGGTAACCTATTTCTATGAATTTCACCCTAATTAATAGATCTACTAGAATTGACATTCGACCTAACAGTAAATAGATAGACCTCTGAAGCCTGACCCCTTCACACAGAACCATTTGAAGTGTTATGGGGCGTCCTCCAGGGAGACACACTTGCACCATTCTTGTTCATAATTGTTGTTGACTATGTTCTACGCATGTCCTTAGATCATCATAATGATGATGGGGTGATGATAACTCCACCTACTGGCTCCAGAAGTCGAGGAAATCCTGCCAAGTACCTAACTGATCTAGACTTCGCTTAGGAGTACTCTCAGAATCACTAGAGGGAGCCCAACGGCTCCTCAGCTCATTAGAACATGCTGCTTCTAGTGTTGGTCTTTTTATTAACTCCAGAAAGACCAAAATTTTGATAGTTAACTTTGAAAGTCCTCAGCAAGTCTCTGATCGGATGAGCATAAGCTCAAAAGATGGTATGCTTGAGCATGTGGATGACTTCTGTTACCTGGGATCATGGATCCGGAAGTCAGGTGAGGACCTTCGAATACGTAAGGGAAAGGCATGGGCAGCCTTAAATAGGCTTTCCAGGCAGGATTTGGAAGTCACCGAGAATTAATCGGAAACTTAAGGTCCGATTATTTAGAGCAGCAGTAGTTCCAGTACTCCTCTATGGGAGTCCATGCTGGGTTCTAACTGCTGAGGACACCAAATCTCTGGATGGCACATTTACAAGAATGCTACGCCGGGTTCATTGTGTCAAGTACAATGCACACATCTCCAACCAGACACTATATAACATTGGAGGTGTCTCATTGGGTCCCCCCAAGCTTGACACTAGAACAAAATCACCTCCGCTTTGCAGGACATTGCTTTCGCCGTGAGGACCAGCCAGTGCATAATCTTGTACTTTGGCAGCCTCATGGAGTGAATAGGCTTGGTGGACAGCCAATGACTTTCTTGAGACGCATCTTAAAGGACACTGGCATTGAAGATGCGGATGATCTAGCAAATGTCATGGGTGATAGGGAGTTGTGGCAGTGCAATTTTGTCGATAAGCCGGCACAGCATTCTTAAAAATGCAGCTGCAATGCAACATGCCGATCCTAGTAGTATACCTAAATGAGTGACTCAAAATAAAGACCTGAGTATCAGACCATATAGGAACATAATGATTGGTATATTAATCATATATCATTAAAAAAGATAAAAAGTTTTTTCTGTATTGGATGTGCAATTAATAAAGTAATTCATCCCATCCCCCTAGATGTTCTATGCTAAGATCATCGCACCACAAGAAATTAGGATTATCAAGCTAGTTACTATCCATAAGAATGGATAATGGCTAAGGCTATAATGGGCATATCGTGGAACCATCCTGATTTCGATTGCGCCTCACCTAAGCAATTTAACATAATAATGATGTACCGTATAAGGGATCCTGTTGAAAGGCTCCTGCGTGTAAAAGAAAAGGGGTTTCGCAAAGGTAGAAAGTGGTACAATGAGGCACATCTAGACACTACAGCGGATCATTGAAGAATTGTCTCTGAGGAAAGACAGGCATCTCGCGGACTTCAAGATTTGAGTCCAATATTTGTGGACTTCTTCAAGGTCTTCGACTACGACAACACACAATACTTAAATCCCTGCCATACATGTTTAAGATCCTTGACGCTTAAGGAATGACCGATGAGATAATAGATACAATCAAAGCAATGTATGATGGTTCCACAACATGCTGTCTTTACAACAGATGGAGATCGGAGATGCAGATCCATTTTTATGTGTCATGGGGTATCTTTCAAGATGACAAGGTGGCTCTTTCCCTCTACAATATTATTGTGGTCGACTGACTATGCCTTGCGAGTGACTTGGGAGATAATGCAATCAAATCTACTCTGAAGGTAAACTTATTCAGAGCAGAATAAGAACCTGTACTGCTATATAGCAGCCCCTGTTTGGGTTCTTATTGAAGAAGCCACCAGATCAATTGACGGTATATATACCAGGGTTATACGCAGGGTTTCATGGCATAAGATCAATGGTCACTTAACAAATGGTACAGTGTTAGTGTACAATCTCGACAACCTTATTTGATGTTGTTTTATTGCAACCGGCTGGTTAGATGAAGGGTGGTGTAGTTTATCAGCCATTGATATCGACATTACAGAACAGGGTGCTAACAGACACTGGTCTTGATATGATGTTACAAATGAATTGCTTATTTACAAGGATGATCGTTAACTGTGGAGGTTTGGATTTGCGGCGGCGTCTGGCATTGCATCCTAGTGGGGGATGACCGATATATGTATGTAAAGGTGGTAAACGGTTATCAATCAATAACTAATGATTAAACCGGGAAAAAAACTAATTATAAATCTTACAACGAGTGCAGTATGGTGCCACTAAATTATTTAGATTGATTTTACATGACGCCATAAAAAATCAAAAATTTTTCTTGGCAAAACTCCTTATCTTAAACGAAATTAATTATTCACAATTTAATTCACTTCTTGCATGATAAATATGAAAACTTATAAACTTTATAATTTTACAAGTAGATTTGGGATTGCTGTATATTTTACAACGAACATAAACTACTTGCACCATTTAAAAAAAACTTAAAAGAAAAACCATTTTCTGAACCAAAAAAGGTCCACAAATAGTTGTTTTTCAACAATAAACTATTATGGCAAGGGAAAAAGACGCTTATTTTCCCGCCGACCCCGATATGTATCGCAGCATTGTATAACTTTTACCCCGAAAAAAGTAGTCCATATGTATTTATATATGTGCTTATTACTCCCAAAAGGACAAAAATTGTAATAATAGATCTTTATGCCTCTCTAACGAGCGGATAGAAAGGCAATTGTAAGTATAAAAGTATAAAATGTTCTCCAACTCTGTGACATAAAATGTCATAGAGTTGGATCCAGAAAACTCCTTTGTTTCTTGTGTATCAAGATCAACCCACCAATACGGTAGAATCACAAACGTTGTGATAAACAGTGTAGCAAAAGTGTAGTCTATCTTCCATGAAGGCCTATAATACTCAATTCCTTAGGTGGGTTCCTCAATATCGTGCTATGGCAACCATCTGAAATGGACAAATATGTTGGCTGGCCAGCTCTTTCCGGCCAGAAGTTTCCTTTGACTGGTTCTCAAGGACTTTAGAAGATCGTCAAACTTAGAAAAGTCTGGGGCGGCTTCGTTTTTTGGTCTGCCGGTATTGCACTATCATGCCACCGATCATGTCACTTGTCATATTGCGTTGCTCAGTATATGTGAACGTATATCCAATACAGTTAATTGGTTTAAACCCCCAGCTAATTTATATACTACAACTACGATCTGCATGCTGCATTATATTTAATGCATTAAGATGCGTCTCAAGAAAATCATGGGCTGTCCACCATGCTTATTCGCTCCATGAGGGCGCCAAAGCACAAGATGATGCACCGGTTGGCCCTCTCGGCAAAAGCAATGTCCTGCAAAGCGGAGGTGGAGCATTCTTGCGAAAGTGCCATCCAGGGATTTGGTATCCTCTGCAGTTAGAGCCCAGCATGGACTTCAATATGAGAGTTCTGGTACTACTGCTGCCATAAATAATCGAACCTTAAGGTTCCGTTTTATGCTATGGGACTTCCAATTCCTGGACAGACTATTTAACGCTGCCCATGCCTTCCCCTTACGTATCCGAAGGTGTTCACCTGACTTTCTGATCCATGATCCCAAGTAGCAGAAGTCACCCACGTGCTCAAGGGATAATTTATTTAGGTTCGAATTAAAGGGGTGGTTGACTTGTTGAGTGAGTAGTATTCACGCATGACAATCAATTTATTCAATCCTTTGTGAATAACCAACTGGGCAAACCTAATAAGTGCCTTTATAAATCAGTACTATATGTCCTACCATCAGCCATGTGACCTGGGTCACATTGATCAACTCTTGGGTGAGGGTTGGGTGTCCAACAAATAAATACCTAGAAAACAACACATTGGTGGCCCCAAGTTATAGAGGAGTCAACTAAAGTTAATCACTAGTTAGTAACAATAATGCAATGCCAGTTAGTTGGTCGACGACCTGGTCATTGTGTATCATTTAAAGGTTTATCCCATTTAGGAGTGATTCATCGTAAGTTCTTAGCGATAGAGTGAATATACTTATATTCAATACAAATTATCATTTAAATTCAATTGACCCCAGACCAAGACCCCACAGTTCTGGTTGAGGTGGGGTTGCTGGTGATGGAGGTCAGGGGCGGATCCAGGATTTTTTCACAGGGCAGGCGTGGGAGCCAATGACATTGGATTAAATCTTTTGCATAATGGGACAAATGTATTATACCCACATATAATGATACAGACTTCTATGGAAATCTTAAGTCATACAACCCATGAAACGGTGAATCGATCGAATATCACCGAGATTCTTAGTATTCGTCCGGTCAATTGCTTATTTTGGCATATTTATTTATTTCGTGAAATTGTAATAACTCCATCACCAAAACAACCCTGTTAATTAAATAAAAAACAAGAATCTATAACCTTGGAGGCAACTGATTCAAGGAGAGTGTGGTTATGGACAGTGCGCACTGCACAGCACAGGTTCACAGTGAATATGTATTACATATAAATGAAAGGTAAGAAGCGAAGTGGTCAGCCCTTGTTAATGCGACCCCTAACTGTGTGGCAACACGCGTCCCCTTTACTGCACACAGATAATGGGCTCCACGCCCTTTCTTTAGCGACGCAAAAACTCGCACAATAGAAAATACAGGCGCCCGTTTAAACTGTAGCGGTGGTTTGCTTTTATAAACGTAGCAATTACTTGCTTAAATGTCTCGCATATCTCCATCACAAGGCATTCTCAGAGTGAACGATTAAACCGACAAGTGGTTTTTGGACAGCGTTCCCAAACAGTCCAACAAAGTTGGTAGTTTTTAATTGTACACCTCAACTAAAGTATTGTCGTCAACGCCTTACTAGTTAGTTGCTTTTATTCTGATTATAATGAGTGATTATTTCTGGATTGAGGGCTGTTGACGGGTTTCTTGTGATAATGTATCGAACACAAACAAGGACTATTTGTTAAACATACACCGGCTTAATTATTTCCTAGTCATTAATTCTGCATCAGCTCAATATTCAAGCTACCGCAACTCCTATATTTGGCCTTAGTATTTTTTAAATTTTTATACATAAACATTTATGTTGTTGAGCACTCGTCAGTCGTCACGCAACATATATACCGGTATATAAACCAAGTATAGTACTCTATTTTTCTATAGAAAATATTATACTTTTCTATTTTTCTATTTTTTTATATATTTCTAAAACGTGCTGTTTGTTGCCCTAAATACATAGGACTGCGACAGCATCAGCGACAGCATAGCTCAGTTGGACTTGCTTTCTTTTTTGCGCTAACGGCCAACTAAACGGATGAATGTTTCTGTACGCCTGATCAGACTCATTGATTGTACGTTATGCAAATTACCGGCCCCTTTTTTCCAATTTAGTCATGATGGTTTTACATACAATTACCTTTGTATCACAATATAAAACGGTTTTATTGGCCTATTGGTTTCTACTTATAAAGCCGACCAGGTGACTGTAGAACACACAATAGAATATATTTACGGTATGACACGGTACGATCTTGTACCACCAGACCAGACCGTTACTACTTAAGAGAATTAGAATGACAGCTGACTGCTTCTAACTCATCTGCATAACAAGTATATGTGCAATATGAATAAGCCTATGTATTCAAGAGTTGGTACTGCATACCGAAGTGGACAATTAAGGTATTAATAGATATACCAATTGTAATATTAATCAATCAATGACGTAAATTCTACAGTCAATGCAAAAATGTAAAATGCAAAGAAGTATGATGAATTTACACATATACTGTACATTTAATTCCGCATTCCACATAAACTAACAAACATTGTCACAGCTCACAGCCTCCGACAATAGTAAACTTTTAAACATTGTCACTACTTCTTCAGACACTAATAAACTAACAAACACACTGTCACAGATTGTCACAGATTCAGACACAGGTAAACTATCAAGCATTGTTACAGCATTAGAATAACGTGCCACTTATTCCCATGAAAATTACCCAGCTCAAACTCACTGAATAATATTAAGATGAATTGCACAAAATGCAACCTTGGATCTCCAGTGCGCACGACCGACTCTAGGGTCAGTAATCGTGACACGGGCATATTTGGACGCCGGACAATGCATTCCATTCGCTAAATCAAGTTTGACCCGGTAAGCTAAATTATTGTTATTTAGAAACGTGACAAATTCTTGTGAGTTAGGATAGGCTATGGTGTGGGTAATGGAATTCCACAAACTAGGCTATTATGTTTAACAGCCAAGCCCTAAGAGAAATTATCTGGTATTCTGATGTGTTCCTAGGGCCCCAATATTTTATATATGAAATGCATAGTATTAGTTGATCCAAGGACATTTGATAAGACTATACAACACAACACAAACAACAAGCGACGTGTTGTGGCTTTTTATGTATATTGTATATATTATTAAGGATAGTACAAATAACCTTGCAGCATTGGAATAGCTGATATTACGTTAGAATTATTATGACAGTAAATTCATTATTTATGATTAAATACTCAATGAAGTTCCCGTGAATAAATTATTAATTTGTAATAAGGCCCATTATGATCCGTTATATTATCTTGGGGTCTATAATTTAGCCATCCCATCTTCTTAACTGATTCTGATATAGTGGACCCTAGGTAAGGTGTGAACATCATACCAACATTTATTTGATAGACTCATTTCAAATTATGAGTAGATATGCCTTTCTATTTGCACTGTGTATATTTCTTTAGCGAACATATTCTACTATTGTGATTGTAACATAATGACTGAAGTTGGTAGATCTGTAGATAACACGACATGGGATTTTCAAACTTGGTGACGCATCATTCTAGAACAAGTCAAACAACGTTGTGGTGATATGTTTGTGTGCCTATTTTTATTTGTCTGTGTGTGTGATATTTTGTTACAATTATTGGCAACTTTCCTAAACCCAAACGAACAGACTCACCAATCAGAATCATCCCTAGTTATATTAGTTCTCGTTACCCAATGACTCCCCGCTTATATGCGAGTCGCCCACATAACTTCGCAATATGTTCATCACCATTCATTGTTATCACAATAATATTACTTTTTTTAGGGTTTCTGGTTTGTTGGTTAATGGTTATGAAAAAAATATAATTTAAGAAGTAATTGAACTCTAACATCATGAGGTCTATCTAATCTAAGGGATTTTGTGGGAATCCGGACTTATTGCCATTGGCCCGCCTGATTTATATAAATATATCAATCATGTTATGCCCTCGTTTATGGAAAGGCGATATTATCTTCCCATATTCACCCAATTCGCACACACAATAACTAAGAGTGTATCTAATCGTGGTGTGTATACTGTGAATAAAATTCCTTCTTTATAGGTGCCGCCGGGGGCGAGGGTTTTGTTGTAATGCTTCTCTTCATTTCGTTTATCATATTGGTGGAATGCGTTCGAGTTAGTTATCGATTTTTGCGAATTACTCAACTTGGCAGCGCCCATCGCATCCGTACGCCCGACCGCTTCTCTCCGGCCAATCCTCCCGAAAATCACTATAATTGAGCCACTCAATCCGAGCCGATTGTCATACTTGTCAGATTTTCCAAATATCAGGGATGCCCGGGAGGGTAGCTGTTCAAACATTACGTTGTGATGGAAGGCAAACACCGAGGACTTAGATTAGAATAGCGTAGATCGCAAGTTGGTAGGCCTACCTGTTCCTATCTATCTATATATATAAGGGTTAATGCGTCGCAGTATTTGCTCCGCCCTTCGCAACTTATTGATTTAACTTAAACAAGATTCCAAATCACACATTATCGCTGATAGTGTAGGGTCCCTGTCAAACGCGTTCTGACTATGAAATTTCCTGGTTGACAGGAAGAATTCGATGGCTTAGTAGAGTAAACTTACGAATTACTTAGAAATCTTGAAAAACATAGTCGAGTCATCAAGTAGTAACTTTGGTAACAAATATAATGTAATTGCAAAGTCATGGGTGATAGGGAGTTGTGTCCGTGCAATTTTCTCGATTAGCCGACATAGCATGATGCATTTCAGCTGCAATGCAGCATGCCGATTGTAGATAGACAGATAGCTTGCTCCTGGAAGCCCAAGTGACCTCCGGTCAGGGATCCTTTCTGCCCAACACTATTTAATAGGAATGTATATGCCAAGTGAACACGAAAAACCTAAACCTGATCTTGGCAACATATTAACGGATCCCCGAACTTACAACCGGTGCCAGGAGCTGTGATAAAGACGACCCTGTCCTCGCAGTTAACATGACGGTCCGATGTAATAGTCAACAACAATGAGCAAAACTGTGGTCTATTGGCTATGGTTGTGCCTTGAGCACACATTCTGTCAGTCTTGTACTGCACCGCTGGAGCAGTAGAAGGTTAATGGATTGGCCGGATAATTGTCTCCAAAAAAAACTGAACCTATTATTATATCATATTGGATGTTCCGATAAAGATAAAGATCAGGTCAGGTCAGGTATTCTAGGTCATTGATCAAGAAAACTTGCCACCTCCATGCAGCATAAAGGAGGTGCCACCTGTAGCTGCATAGACCCTCTTACTAGGGCAAATCTGGTCCTGTAACTAGGACCACCTTCGTTCTGGGATAAGGACGCCCTTGGTCCTGGATTAAGGACCCATATACTTGGCTGCAGGGGTATATGGCCTGACCAGGCAGATGGTGATCTACCAATGGCTGGTCAGGAGTAGAGTGTTCTCATGTCCACTCTGAGAGCACTTCACTGCGACCTGCACCGGG
>JAUCBJ010003728.1:0-18845 GCA_032718475.1 Nemertoderma westbladi
ACTACACCGTCGCACATAATTAAACTTTATGACGCTTAGATTATGGGCGTTCTGTGAAATGAAGGCTTCTGATTGGCTAACAAGTAGCGTTACATTAGAGACAACAAGTTAGATTATGGGCGTTCTGTGAAATGAAGGCTTCTGATTGGCTAACAAGTAGCGTTACACCTGGGACACCTGGGACTAACTCGCTAGACTATTCGTTGTGGAATCACAAGGAATTACTGAGGCTGCCGTTTCCACTACCTTTCTCACATTGGTTACCGATGGACAATATGATAATTGAAAATGATTATGGAGCCTTGCTATTTCCTGTGTTACTGAAGACCCATATATATTGCCACAGGAATTCACGAATACATATTCACAATTTGGTGACCCCGGCAGTTGCTTGACAGTTTTAATATATGATTCAATCATACTAAACGTATCTGCATCAATTACAACACCTGCATGCGATGATGTCTTTGTTTTGTGATTTGCCACAAGTAATAGATGCTGGTTTGATGGGGAATCAAAGGCTTTATTTATGTGTTGATCGTTGAAACTCAGAGTTTTATGCAGCCAGCCACACTTGGCCTCTGCTGCTCACCAATACATATATGACACATCATGTATCTTACAACGAGGACATTCTTACATTCCTGCATATGCTCCATGCAATGCTTCTGTGCCTTAAGTACTGCATCTCGAATGTCTTTGTTATTTATCACTTCTAAGGCATCCGCAGGTTTTATATCATGACATTTCTGAAGGGAGTCTATCTCCCTCGCTTGGGATTCTGTAAAAGCTTTTGCGGAATTAGCCGGTTATTTTCCCCGCAAAGTACTCTGTAGGTGTTTTAACGGACATCAAATGCCGTTTCCTTACTGTACTGGTGTTTTAGTGGACATAAAAAGCCATTTCTTCTGTATGTGTACTTTAGCAGACATAACTAGCAATTCTATGTCGCAATACGCTAAATCCTCTTGAAACAGTGTAGTTACTATGACGACAGCTAACAGCTGATCTGTACACGTGGAGCTTTTTCTTTGTTCTCTGTCGTTTCTTTGTTCGGTCAACCAATCAGAGCGATTCTCCTGCTTTTTGTACAGAAACCTCCGGGAAATCGCGCAATGCATTATGGGTCAATGTTTACCTTTTTTCCTGAGCCCAGAAGACCGGCTTTGGAATCTCTGTGGTTTCAGGCTTTAGCCCAACATTAGTAGGCTTAATCATAGAAACGTATATCTGTTATCTTAACAATTCAAATCAATCATAACTACTCACCTAATCATATTGTCAACTACAAACACCACATTTTTACTGCTATTTACTGTCGGTCATTAATTATATCGGTTGATGGAATATTATTATATTTGGATAATATCGATCAATAATCAGAAACCCCAATCTTCTTGATATACTGAAGGTTAGAGAGACCGGTTACATATAACAATTGCGACTTACATTAAAGTGGTTTTGGAGTGAATATAATGCTATTTCATAGGCACTACATGAGTCGGTTGTTGTTCTCTTTATATGTGACTAAAATTAGTGAAGGTCGGCAGATTGGTGTGCAGCATTGTGCGGTAGTGTACATGATTGTGACTGATAACAAAGCATCTCCTAAAGAATGCGCTATATACGTGAATCCATAGCCATCCCGTTGTGTCTAGTGTAAGTCATAACTCTGTTTACATATTTAGAGCGCCACGTCCTAAAGGAACTGTTAATATTTCCCGAAAGTGAATAATATTTGTCAGAGATTATATATTACGATCAGTCGAATAATACAGTAGGCCTACACCGCAATAAGGTTAGGCTTCCGAATCCAGTCTCCCGGGTATATCCAGCGGGTGAATGGTCGCGCATAGACTGGCTTCAGCTAATGTAGTGTATCAAATACTCATCATAGGCTAAAGTCGATTTACAATCTAGAAGACATCCAAATTTGGCAGGTTAAACTGCTAAAGGTCTGAAAGCGCGAACAATAACAGATATTGATTTCAGATTGCAGTGTAGGCAATAAATGCAGTTAAATATTGTTCTGGTAAGAACAATAACGGTTATTGCTTCTGTATTGCAGTAGGCAATAAAGCTGAAGTACCGGTCGACCGGTACCTAGTAGGCCTAACTACCTAACCACCCGGACCGGTACTTACAGCAGTACAGGTACAGCAGTATTATTCGATTTTGAGAATTATATACCGGTAGGCCTTAATATTTAATCAGGGACTGCAGCCCTGGTTTTTTATTGAGATTTTACTTATTTCTGTCAGTTTTATTTACTTGTAGGTTAATATTGAGCAGAAGACGTGTAAGCCTGCCCAGATTGTACAGATAATTTGTAGGCTGGACTGTTGTCTGACTGTTGTTAAGTCTGAAGGGATTGCAGTGTGTGTAGAGTGTATGTCCGATAAAGTGCCAGTTAGGAACGTAGGGGCTTCCAGTGCTGTGAGGTAAACCCCCTCGAAAGAATAAGTCGTACTACTCGGTTAGAACGCATACTAACTAACCATTTCGGAGTCTGCATATACTGTAGTTTGTTTAGGCTTGATAGTAGTCTGCCAGCGTTTTGTCTGTATTTTGTATGTGTAGTCTGTACGGGTAGCGTAATATTTCTTATTCAGATAATTTGTAGGCTGGATTGTTGTCTGGCTGTTGTTAAGTCTGAAGAGATTGCGGTGTGTGTAGAGTGTATGTCCGATAAAGTACTAGTTAGGAAAGTAGGGGCTTCCAGTGCTGTGAGGTAAATCCCCTCGAAAGAATAAGTCGTACTACTCGGTTAGAACGCATACTAACTAACCATTTCGGAGCCTGCATATACTGTAGTTTGTTTAGGCTTGATAGTGGTCTGTCAGCGTTTGGTCTGTATTTTGTTTGAGTAGTCTGTACGCGTAGCGTAATATTTATTATTCAGAGTTTATGCGATTATTCGCAACATTCACATCCCCAAGTTTATTCCTACAGTAATTGTGCTTGTTATACATACCGTTATAGTTAAATTAACCCCGGTACTACATCAGGGCTGCTTGGCGTAGGTAAAGACTGGAGATTTTATGCTTTGGTCACTCCGGCAGATACCGTGGTTCTTTTAGCTGTTCAAGTATTTTTAACTACTGATTATTTGTTGTATAAGTACTTGTACCTAATTTAGGGTTTAGTGTACAGTGCTTTCGGAAGGTAATTAGTGTGTAGGCAGTATATTTGTGTTGTAAAGTGGTTAATAGGCACGTTGGTTCTGGTAGACCGCGGTAATTAACTTCTAAGTAGGAACACTCCGTGATACATAACGTAGTACTTATAGCGATACGGCTATAAGTCGTCAGACGGTGGTATTTTCCTATCTGGACAACGCAATATATTTACTACTGCTTGTTATTTTCAAATACTGTAGTATCCTGTCCGTTGTAATAACCAGATATTCTAACCCCTTGTTAGGCTGGTTTGTAGACTTCTTGTAAAATTATCCTAAAAAATTCGTACTTGTAATTTTTTGTGTTTATTTAGAGATTGTAATCTCACCCCGAATTGTACGTAATTTGTAGTATTAAGTAACTTAGGTAAATTAGAATTATTTGTTTTAGTGTCCAACAAGTAGCACTTCACTGAGAGCGTACAGCTTCTGTGTAGTGACTCCTTCCCAGAAATAATAACATTTATTTCAAATATTGACAAAACCCATTATATGGGTATATATATTATAAATCAACTCAAACCGATTTATAAAATAGTAGGCCTGTCTTACAATAATTAGGTCTAAATATCAGTTGGACTACTGCTTAAATAACAGTAATAAAGTAAAGTAAAGTAACCAAGTAACCCCTAAAATTCAGAAATTCAATTATTTAAAATAATTGACATACCGGTATTTACAATAGGCTTATTATATTTATTTCTATAAATTTAGGCTAAATTATATACCGGTATTCTGTAATTAATTCTAGTCTATAATTATACTTATATATATTATAAGTGTAAGCTGTATACCGGTATTCACGATAGGCCTATTATATATTTATATATATTTGTGCTGAAATTATATACCGGTATTCTGTGACAAATCTAGTCTGTAATAATACTTATATATATACTATAAGCATACCGGTATTCTAATATATTATATATATAGCCTATATCATGCTACACTGAGTAGCAGTATCGGTAATTAATTACTAGGCTAACAGTTGATACGGAATTACTAGACTTGCTTTAACTGTAATATAGCAGTAGGCATTCAACTGTACAAACCAATATGTCTGACACAAAGCAAAACCTGTCAGACAGTCTCCTAGATACAACCATCTGTGACCCAGACAGGAGTGTGGAACGTGTG
Organism: Nemertoderma westbladi; assembly: GCA_032718475.1. NCBI lineage: Eukaryota > Metazoa > Xenacoelomorpha > Nemertodermatida > Nemertodermatidae > Nemertoderma > Nemertoderma westbladi. Next base: position 4,319 of record JAUCBJ010003728.1, read on the forward strand.
AGACCAAAGTTCAACTCACCTCCTACTGTAAGAAAGATCATCCCTCCAGTAGTAGTATCAGACCCTAGGCTAGTCCAACACCGTAGGTCTATCATAGGCACTCGAGCTCAGGTCAAGCGGGACCAAGAAGCAGCGGAACAACAGCAACACTCGAGCCGAGAACTTATTTCTCAGCGGCCCGACAGCTCCAGTAGAGCAGATACTGTAGAGCTGACACCCGAGCGCGGAGCAAAGATGGCAGATGCGGTTTATTCGGATCCCCTTCTTATCCTTCCTGCAGCCGTACTCACTAGGATATTGATTGCGGTGGAGGAACACCAGATTGATTGGGCGAGAAGTAAGCGATCGACCAAGGATAGTTATGCGGGATACACAAGGGAAGAACTGAAGTCTATTGTCGAGTCGCAATGGAACTTCCCCGGACCCGGACTCCCGTTTGACTTATCTGAAGCTGCCTGGGAAGACATACACAGGATGGGAGTGACAAAGGAAACCAGCGATCCAGCTGTGTGGAAGAGGTCAGCAGCAGGATACGTACAGGGATTCTTCAGCTCTATGGAGCGATTAAAGGAACAACTGTTTCAACAACCCCAAGGACCTCAAGAGCAGGGAGAGCTGCTTTATCAAGTTAGAGAAAGAATTCTAAGAATCAGACTAATCTTATCTGCCTTTGAGGAGGCTTCGAAAAGAAGACAAGACACGTCGTTGCAAGTTGCCGTAAAGACTTGGTTTCAGCGGGCGAGTCTCCAAGTTCAAAGAACTGCCCCGTGGAAATCTCAGTTGGACGAGCGCTCAACCGATGGAGAATCAACAGACGCTACCTTTTCCCAAGTGGAAAGCGAAGCGACAGCAGAGAAACCGCATAAGAGGGATGCTATTGACATCTATCTGTCAGACTATCAACGATTTGTAGGTGACGAAGAGTTGAGGAGACGGCTGGATGGACTTAGCCCTAATAGTGAAGGAGCCAAGCTTGTGTTGGACGCAATCGATGTGGATATGTTAGCTGCGAACCAAGCTAAATTCAATGAAAGCATCCGCATCACTAAGGTTCAAGAGGAACAAGTAAGGAAAAAACGTATAGAAGACAGAAAGACAGCAGCAGCGGCAGCGGCAGAAGCAGAAGCGGAAAGAAAGGCAGCAGAAGTGGAAAAGAAAGCGGAAATGGCAGCGGCAGAAGCGGAAAGAAAGGCAGCAGAAGTGGAAAAGAAAGCGGCAATGGCAGCGGCGGCAGAAGCGGAAAGAAAAGCGGCCGAAGCGGAAAGAAAAGCGGCAGTGGCAGAAGCAGAAAGAAAAGCGGCAGTGGCAGAAGCAGAACGGAGGGCATCTGAAGAGACAACCCAACTAGAGTTGGAAAATCTTCAAGAGAGGCAGGACAACGTCAATAAACAGTTAACAGCTAGTCAAATGCAGATGATGAGTCGATCTACTCCCAAACGACAGGGATTTACATCATCTGATGAAGGCGATACTACAGATCTTGAAGGCGGAGGAAATAGATCTTGTCTAAGTAGGCGTAGAAGAATGTCCCACCATCAGAAATTGCCTGATTTGCCCCCAGCTGTTAGAAAGCAACTAACTAACCCAGACTTAGGTAGTACAGAACACACAGACCAAATAATTAAAATAGAAAGACTCCCTACTATAGTAGATGAGCCTGAATTAATTAGGCCTGTGCTCGACGCCACCCCTTTGGTGATAGAGACACCTGTACTCCCAGAACTTACCTCTAAATTCCCTCTGCACAGCACTAAGCTACCTGTGCCCCACAGAACCATCCCTGAAAATGTTCATGTCCTGGACTCCGAGCGAAATATTAATGATTTGTCGCCCGTTGTCCCTCGTCCGCCCGCTACAACGTTGGCGGCTCCCGCTTCGGCAGTCGAGTGGGTGGATGAGAGACGACGGGGGATGGATCTCCTGCTCGGGCAGATGCAGGAGACTGTTAAGCAGTTCAAGGGCACAGTAAGGGAAAGTAGGTTAGAGTTGCAAGAAGTGCAGCAAAGTATCGCGTTAGAACGCGATAAATTAGTAAATACACAAAAGGGTATACCACCAACCCCGGTAACAATGTGTCAACCTGTTAGGTCTGAAGTATTTCATGCGCAAGGTGTGGAGCCTACACGCATCTATACTGCTAGTGAAGTAGAAACTCCTATAGTGAACCCTATTAAGGGTAATTATAAACCTGTTGACAATGATATTCCATATAGACCTGATCATAATCCGAGAAATTTATATACCGATAACTCGATATTAAATAACAGGATGGCCCAAGAAAGTTTTACGCGTCAAATGGCTAGAACCGAAGCCTGTCAAGCGGTAAAGGTGGGAGAGATCGTCAAGTTCAATGGAGATGAGATGAAATGGTTACCTTTTAATGAATATTACAAAGATAACATACAGAACTCTGTGCTATCTAACGGAGAGAAACTTAGATTCCTCATCGAGTGCTTGGAAGGATCTCCCAAGTTAATGGCGTTAAAGTTTATTGGACATCCAGATGGATTAAGACAAGTTTGGGATACCCTAAACATCAGGTATGGTAATAGGAATAACATAGCTAGGTATTTGTATGCAAAATTGGTAGCGCCCCAAAAATTCATTAGCAGCGGGATTATAGAGTTTTCCGATGAAATTCAGGAGATCTGTAGACAATTAGATTGGCTAGGTAAGTCTCATGAATATCAGAGTTCTATGGTTATTGGAGCCGTGGCCTCTACTTTACCGAAGGGTGGAGTAGGTACACGCTGGGATAAGAAAGTGTTATATATGATGGAACAGCAACGAAGAGACCCTACCATGGCTGATCTCATGTCATTCTTAGATGGAGTAGTGAAATTACAGCTCCTAAAGCAGTCCAGAGAGAAGACACCGGAAAACAAGGTAAGTGAGAAACCCGTTTCTAGGAGAAAGGTAACACCAGTGTGTTATACCGACGACGGCGAAAGCCAGGCTTCTCAAGGAGAGGACAGTGGGAAAGACACTGAAAGATCTTATTATGTCAACAAAACGCCCAAAGACGTAAGTAAATTCAGGTCTCGAACCAATGACAGGAGAGAACAGGTAAGAAAAACCCCTCCTACGTCTCCTAAGAGAATTCAGGTAAGAAAGCCCGAAGAAAGAACGAGTGTGCACAACGTTACTCAAAATAAGGTAAGTAACATCAAACCGAAATGCGCGCTGTGTGACGGGCCCCACCGTTTGAATGTGTGTGATGAATTCCTAAAGAAATCATTAACGGATAGACGGGAAGTCATGTGGGATAAGCGGTTGCCTCAGACAAGGACACCAATGGCGAACCTGTTACTCCGACGCAAGGTGTGCAAAGTGCGGTGCGAAACATCATATCTTGTTGCACACTGAATTCGAGCGAAACAGCCCGAGTCAGGTAAGTGAGTCCGAACTACATGTCCAATTCAGTGATGTGAACGACACTGACCAAAGTTCTGAGATGGAAGGATTCTATACGGACGAATTCTCCGACGAAGACGAATCCTGTTACATGATAAATACCGCAGTGTATCGAGCACTTACGTATGAAAAGGACACCGACAGCGAGCTCACTCTAACTACTTCTGACCGACAACCATCTTGGAAAGCACCAACTTCCAATGTAGGAATCCGAGAATTTCCTGTAGTACAGTTAAGGGTCCACGGACCTAAAAGGAGTTATATAGTGAACGCCCTCCTTGACTCCGGTAGCACAGGAACATTCATCAACAAAGAACTAGCCGAAGACATCTTTGCTGGACAACCCAAGTTCCGAACTAAGCTAAACATGTCAGGAATTATGCAGGTTTGGAAATCTACAGTAATAGCGGATTATTATGTAGGTGCGTTATCCACCCCCCAGGATGAACTAGGAGAACACAGCATAAGGTCAGTAAAAATGGTGGCGATAAAGAACTTCGCTACCAGCCAAGTAGAACCTTATAACTGGGATGAGGACGATTTCACCCAGCAGCTTAATATACCTAGATTCAACACAGACTACCCTGGAGAGCAAATACTCATCGGCCAAAATGCACATGAAGCGCTTGAGACATTGGAGAAACGGCCTGCTCAACCGCAACAACTACAAGCCTATGCGGGAAGAACTAGAGTAGGTTGGTACTTTACTGGCCCTTCCCGTAGAACTCTCATAGAAAGGTTACCAAAAGATCAGGTATATCAAGTAAGAGAATGGGAAGTGGAGTGTAGTGAGGTAGACGATCCAACTGAGGGAACACCATACTCCTCAGATAATGACGATATCCACCAACTCTTCGACGAGGAGAATACCATTGATCTCCTTACGGAAAACGAGACTTGGCAAAACCAAGTGAACCTATATCAGCTCATTCGCCCATCAGAATGAGTCGACTATAACGATGAACTTAATGACGTAATTGAACGTTATAATGCAAAAACTCGGGATGAACACGCCGTACGATTCTTTACTCAAGAGGCTGTAGAGCCCAATTCCTACGATAAGGCCCTATCGGAAGAAGAAGAAAGAGCCAAGCAGATCCAAGAGACAACTACACGTTTTCTTAAAGATCAAGGTAGATATGAAATCGGTCTACCTTTCCGAAAGCGAGAACCAAAGTTCATAAACAACAGACCCTTGGCGGAGAAAAGAATTGCTCAACTACATCGACGTCTTACGGCAAATTCTTCAGCTAAAGAAATGTATCAGACGCAGTTGAAGAAATTTATTAACAAAGGATATGCGGAGCGAGTACTGGAAGGAACACCTATAACTGAGAGAACGTATTATTTAACACATCATTACGTTCCCAAACCCGGTAAACCTCATGAGGTACGAGTAGTGTTTGACGGCTCCGCCCTTTACATGGGCCAATCCCTTAATTCCGAGTTGTTACCAGGACCCAACTTACTCCAATCCTTGTTGGGAATACTCTTAAGAGTACGACAATATTCAATCGCTTTCGCCTCCGATATAGAAGGCATGTTCTTACAAGTCAAGGCGCTGGATAGGGATCGAGATAGCCTACGATTTCTGTGGTGGCCTGAAGGTGACCTCAACAAGAAACCGGTGGAGTATTGGATGACCATCCAGGCTTTTGGGATCATCTCAAGCCCTTCAAACGCCTGCTCAGTGGTGCGCACCACTGCTGATGACAACCGGGACGCCTTCTCAAAAGAGGTGATCGACAACATCAAACGGGATATATACATGGACGACAATTTAAAGTCCCTTCCATCTGTGGAAAAAGCCATTGATGTCGCCAAAGGAATGGTAGAGTGCTTAAAAAGAGGTGGATTTCGATTAACTAAATTCACCAGCAACTCCCGTGAGTTTCTGGAGTCGATCCCGGTAGAAGATCGAGGAGCGAAAGACCTAGATCTAATCAAAGATGATCTTCCAGAAACCAAGACACTTGGTTTGAATACAGCTAAACATAAAAGACATAAAATACAGCTAAACCACAGACAGTGAAGGTTCAAGAAGAGGGTTCTGTTAGTCAGGCACTCCACTATTTAGAGTCAATGTTGCCAAAATCTTTGTGGCATCAATTTATAAAGGTGAGTCAGGCGGCATTTTATGAAGAGTGCAAACATAGGTATCCATAATGACTTCGGTGCTCTGGGTTAATGGCAAGATTGTGAACACAATAGTTATATCAGACTTCACCACTCACGACAAGATGGCTGTTTGTTCTGGTTTGGTTCGAATTATTGATAACAATCAATCTGCTTTGAGTGTAATGTAAGATTAAGAGTGCAATCTCAGCTATCCATAATGACTTCGGTGCTCTGGGTTAATGGCAAGATTGTGAACACAATAGTTATATCAGACTTCACCACTCACGACAAGGTGGCTGTTTGTTCTGGTTTGGTTCGAATTATTGATAACAATCAATCTGCTTTCTGCAATCTGCAATCCGCTTTGCAGGACATTGCTTTCGCCGTGAGGACCAGCCAGTGCATAATCTTGTACTTTGGCAGCCTCATGGAGTGAATAAGCATGGTGGACAGCCCATGACTTTCTTGAGAAGCATCTTAAAGGACACTGGCCTTGAAGATGCGGATGATCTAGCAAATGTCATGGGTGATAGGGAATTGTGGCGGTGCAATTTTGTCGATAAGCCGGCACAGCATTCTTAAAAATGCAGCTGCAATGCAGCATGCCGATCCTAGTAGTAATTGATAACAACAAACTAGATGTAGCTAAGGTAATGATATGGAGTGACGGCCCATCTTCCCAGTTTAAAAATAGGTTTGTATTTGTATTCGTGGCATCCTGTCTACCAAACCTATTTCTGGAGATTCAATTCACATGGGATTTCTTTGCAACGTTCCATGGGAAGGGGCCTTGCGATCATATCGGTGGTCTTGCTAAGCGACAAGTTCAGCGTGTAGTAAATAGTCGGAGGATGATAGTTAATGACGCACGGATGTTTGCAGAGGCTCTTTCAAGTGTAAACGATAATATTTCTATTATATTATTGACTGAAGACGAAATCAGGGACTGGGTAACAAAGAATGTTGCAGAGTTATGGGAAAATGTTTCGGGAGTTAAAGGAACCATGAATATTCATCATATGGAACCCAAACCACCAAATTGTTTGTGAACGCGTTTCACTGCAACCACCCCATCATCCACAATGCATTATTTCTCGACGGAATCGCTTCCCACTAAAGAAATTAGAAATACAGCCATTGCTGGTATCGACGATTATGTTGTAGTGATTATCAATGGTGAATATCTGCCAGGGCAAGTTATGGGCATAAATACTACCCTCGCCCATGTGTCTGGCACTGATCCTGATGCATTGCCGATGCCAATGTATGAACTAACCACTATGGAGAAGAGTATTGGATATGCATGGAATTGGCCTACTAATCAAAGCATTGTTAAATTGCCATCATTATACAGGAAGATTTGCGAACCCAAGATGATAAATAAACAGGGATTATTTCGCGTTCTTGAACTCGATACTCTGTATGGGTTTAATTAATTTCTGATTCCAAATTTAATAATACTTGTTATTATTTCTATTGGGTTCTCTAATATACTTTGTATCGGCATCAATTACACAATTTATTACTATCTTTTAACTATTAATAGCATATTTTGTTAACGTAATTCCATAACAATTTGGAAATGTAATTTCATAACAATCTCACGGTAATTCCATAACGACTTATAATTGATATAATATTCATCTCCGTTGATTACAACTTTATCTACACAATTATTTCCAAACTACAACTAGTTTCGCCTCATCGTAAAATGAAATGAATATTCTAGGCATTATTAGTTCGCAGGGAAATAACTTAGAAAAGTATTAAAATAATTAATGTCTTTTTTCATGTAATTCCATAACACTCACTATTTAGTGAATAAATTTAATATAACAACCCCAATGAAAATAATTTCAATAAAAGTTTAAAGAACAGTTATGGATGAGTGCGACGTGTCATTTTAATATCTGGTTTTATTTCGCAAATATTAGATTAACAAAAAAAAACATTTTTGAAACTGATTCCGATTGTAATTCCATAACGGTGGAATTCATGTTTATAAGGGACCCGCACGATCATTCACATGTTTGCCAACCTGGGTTAGGATCAGTTGTGAAATCTGCTGCACTTCAGCCATTGAACAACTTCAAATCGGCATATGTTATCTTCATGGCATCCTCAATATGTTGAGGATGCCATGTAAACAATGGCAGAATCCTGTTAGTTTGAGGGTACCCTTCCTAAACCTGCGGCATTTTTGCAGCACTCAACAAATCGTCCCCTGACAGAAATCGATCTGCCATGACCTACTATAGATACGACCTGGAAAGATGCAAACAGGGGTCAGGTAGCGAACACCGAAAACTAGTCCGAGTCCGAGTCCAGCGAAAACTAGCAATCCTATCATTGCAGAACCTTTACCTACACCAACTATATCGACTATGGCGATGTTACCATGGCAACCGGTAGTTTCGTCATACCAACCAGGGTGGGAGGCGGCGTTCGCGTTTGCCCAATCACTCTCGGGTTGGCAGGCGCAAGTCGGGCGGATTCCCCCTCCAACAATTCTCCCTGGCTCCGCAGGGAGTACCCCTTCTTGCGGTGGATCTAGTGGGGGGAACCACGACCTCGCCCTCGCCCCCCCCCCCCCCCTAATTGGCAATACCGTGGCAATAGGCCTATCAATCGACGGATGAAAATTGATAGGTCTATACGCCATTGCCATTGGAGTATTAGGCCTTCTAAGGGGTTCAATGGTACCCCCGCGAGCCCCCTCGCAGAAAGTTTGGGGCACCCTGCCGGAAACAGGTATTTGTTGGATGGGGTCTTCCGGGTTTGCTTCGCTTCGTTGTTCTTGCCGCCGTCTCACCCACAATAAAGTTGCGGCAATCTCCAAAACAGGCCGTTGTTGACTCGACATTTTATTATTATGGTGTTAAACAAAGTAAACAAAGCAAATTAAACAATAAGAGTTAATAAATAAAACTAAACCTGTATTTACCGGTATATTATAATGAAATAATTATTAAGATATATCAACAATATATTATAATATAATATAACATAAAGAACCAACACCTTTACTATGTATATAACAATAATTGATGCAACCACAGTATTAGTACTGTATATTTAATTAACATGTGTCACAACTATATGACGCAACTAAAGGTGCTATTTCCGAATATAGTAGTAGTAGTAGTATTTATTATATATAGACTTAATCAATGTAATTCCAAGCATTAGCGAGCATTTTTATACGCGAGATAGTGATAGGTAATATTAGCAGCCGAGAAATCACTTCCCCTGAATTTCGTGCTAATGGTTTTTCGATGTTCGCCGCTAAAAAAATAAGGAACATAATAGCAACACCTTCCTACTACATGTCGATAGAAAGTATTTTCCAATATTATAAATAAATCGCCAGGATCATTACTTTGTGCGGAAATATACGTAATATTTCGTAGCTCTTCCCAATAATACGGTTTGTATCTCGCCAACTTAATATTTAACTTAGATACGGGTACGCGGCAAATAGGGCAAATTTTAGAACAATATTTATTCATTTCGGAATATTGTACAATACATCTCACGCAAGTTCCATGTTTATCTCAACGTTAGTTCCACTCAACGTCGCTCAGGGTCAGGGTGCTCCACTCAACGTCGCTCAGGGTCAGGGTGCTCCACTCAACATCGCCCAGGGTCAGGGTGCTCCACTCAACGTCGCTCAGGGTCAGGGTGCTCCACTCAACGTCGCTCAGGGTCAGGGTGCTCCACTCAACGTCGCTCAGGGTCAGGGTGCTCCACTCAACGTCGCTCAGGGTCAGGGTGCTCCACTCAACGTCGCTCAGGGTCAGGGTGCTCCACTCAACGTCGCTCAGTGTCAGGGTGCTCCACTCAACGTCGCTCAGGGTCAGGGTGCTCCACTCAACGTCGCTCAGGGTCAGGGTGCTCCACTCAACGTCGCTCAGGGTCAGGGTGCTCCACTCAACGTCGCTCAGGGTCAGGGTGCTCCACTCACCACGTCGCTCAGGGTCAGGGTGCTCCACTCAACGTCGCTCAGGGTCAGGGTGCTCCACTCAACGTCGCTCAGGGTCAGGGTGCTCCACTCAACGTCGCTCAGGGTCAGGGTGCTCCACTCAACGTCGCTCAGGGTCAGGGTGCTCCACTCAACGTCGCTCAGGGTCAGGGTGCTCCACTCAACGTCGCTCAGGGTCAGGGTGCTCCACTCAACGTCGCTCAGTGTCAGGGTGCTCCACTCAACGTCGCTCAGGGTCAGGGTGCTCCACTCAACGTCGCTCAGGGTCAGGGTGCTCCACTCAACGTCGCTCAGGGTCAGGGTGCTCCACTCAACGTCGCTCAGGGTCAGGGTGCTCCACTCAACGTCGCTCAGGGTCAGGGTGCTCCACTCAACGTCGCTCAGGGTCAGGGTGCTCCACTCAACGTCGCTCAGGGTCAGGGTGCTCCACTCAACGTCGCTCAGGGTCAGGGTGCTCCCCACCACGTCGCCCAGGGTCAGGGTGCTCCACTCAACGTCGCTCAGGGTCAGGGTGCTCCACTCAACGTCGCTCAGGGTCAGGGTGCTCCACTCAACGTCGCTCAGGGTCAGGGTGCTCCACTCAACGTCGCTCAGTGTCAGGGTGCTCCACTCAACGTCGCTCAGGGTCAGGGTGCTCCACTCAACGTCGCTCAGGGTCAGGGTGCTCCACTCAACGTCGCTCAGTGTCAGGGTGCTCCACTCAACGTCGCTCAGGGTCAGGGTGCTCCACTCAACGTCGCTCAGGGTCAGGGTGCTCCACTCAACGTCGCCCAGGGTCAGGGTGCTCCACTCAACGTCGCTCAGGGTCAGGGTGCTCCACTCAACGTCGCTCAGGGTCAGGGTGCTCCACTCAACGTCGCTCAGGGTCAGGGTGCTCCACTCAACGTCGCTCAGGGTCAGGGTGCTCCACTCAACGTCGCTCAGGGTCAGGGTGCTCCACTCAACGTCGCTCAGGGTCAGGGTGCTCCACTCAACGTCGCTCAGGGTCAGGGTGCTCCACTCAACGTCGCTCAGGGTCAGGGTGCTCCACTCAACGTCGCTCAGGGTCAGGGTGCTCCACTCAACGTCGCTCAGGGTCAGGGTGCTCCACTCAACGTCGCTCAGGGTCAGGGTGCTCCACTCAACGTCGCTCAGGGTCAGGGTGCTCCACTCAACGTCGCTCAGGGTCAGGGTGCTCCACTCAACGTCGCTCAGGGTCAGGGTGCTCCACTCAACGTCGCCCAGGGTCAGGGTGCTCCACTCAACGTCGCTCAGGGTCAGGGTGCTCCACTCAACGTCGCTCAGGGTCAGGGTGCTCCACTCAACGTCGCTCAGGGTCAGGGTGCTCCACTCAACGTCGCTCAGGGTCAGGGTGCTCCACTCAACGTCGCTCAGGGTCAGGGTGCTCCACTCAACGTCGCTCAGGGTCAGGGTGCTCCACTCAACGTCGCTCAGGGTCAGGGTGCTCCACTCAACGTCGCTCAGGGTCAGGGTGCTCCACTCAACGTCGCTCAGGGTCAGGGTGCTCCACTCAACGTCGCTCAGGGTCAGGGTGCTCCACTCAACGTCGCTCAGGGTCAGGGTGCTCCACTCAACGTCGCTCAGGGTCAGGGTGCTCCACTCAACGTCGCTCAGGGTCAGGGTGCTCCACTCAACGTCGCTCAGGGTCAGGGTGCTCCACTCAACGTCGCTCAGTGTCAGGGTGCTCCACTCAACGTCGCTCAGGGTCAGGGTGCTCCACTCAACGTCGCTCAGGGTCAGGGTGCTCCACTCAACGTCGCTCAGGGTCAGGGTGCTCCACTCAACGTCGCTCAGGGTCAGGGTGCTCCACTCAACGTCGCTCAGGGTCAGGGTGCTCCACTCAACGTCGCTCAGGGTCAGGGTGCTCCACTCAACGTCGCTCAGGGTCAGGGTGCTCCACTCAACGTCGCTCAGTGTCAGGGTGCTCCACTCAACGTCGCTCAGGGTCAGGGTGCTCCACTCAACGTCGCTCAGGGTCAGGGTGCTCCACTCAACGTCGCTCAGGTGTCAGGGTGCTCCACTCAACGTCGCCCCGTGGTGGGGAGAATTGACCGACAGACAGACAAAACAGTAAACCGACAGAGTATATTTAACCAAACATGGGAATTGACTTCAGATGTGAAATCAGCGTCCAGAAAAACCACCATGGCGAACGTTTTAGCTGCGTGGTAAAATTTTTTAATTTTGACAGACAAATTGACCGACAGACAGACAAAACAGTAAAACCGATAGTATATTTAACCCTCTATTGCATGACTTTTCATTTTTTGGGGTAAAAATTAATTTTATAATTTTTCACACTTAAAACACTTAAAATTTCACACTTAAAATAAGTACTAAATAATCGAAACAAATTGAAAAAAAATATTTTTGTGGCATAATTCACAATTGTATCACATTTGATACCGCATGGTTCCTAGTGATGTATCATATATGATACAATTAGAAAATAATATGTATTTCATCACAAAAAGTGAATCTAAAACTGTATTCATATTAATTTTCAAAACAATTATACAATGACAACAACGGATATTGATTATTATTATTGACAGTGAAAGTGCTTGAAGCAGATCCGTGTTAAATTGAGACACAGGTACACATTACATTTCTGGCACTTAAAAACAAGTAAATCGCTTCCATCCCGGAAATTTACATCGTCCTCGTTTCAATTTATCTATACACAACTACAGATATTTTAAGTACTTTAGAGCATGAATTCGATATTCTAACATTCTCAGAAACACTAGTAGGCGCTAACGATAACTTAACTAATCTAAATCTAGAGGGATATATCGGTCCGAAACTATCAGACCGGCCGAATGGACGAGTACATGGTTCTGGGTGGGGTGTGGGATACTATATCAAAGATAATATTCCATTCGTTGATAAACCCGAATTAACAGTTGATGGAATAGAAAATAAATGGATTCAAATTAAAACCAAAAATAATAAGCAACTCTTAGTAGGAATAATATATAGACCTCCTTCAGTTAAATTTAATAAATTTCAGGAAATTTTGGAATCACTTTTAATTACGATATCCAACCTCAATGTGGATGTCGTGATTACTGGTCATTTTAACGTAAACCTGAACAAAACAACGTCTGAAAGTTCTCAATATCTGCAAACTTTAAATTCTTTCGGATTTTCACAGCTTATTAAACAACCAACACGCATTGTGTTTGGAGCCAACTCCACGTTGGATCATATAATCACAAATATAACAACACGTATTAATAGCTCAGGCGTGTTTCTATCGTATTACGGCAGTACTGACCACTTAGCAACTTTTGCAATCTTTCATGAATACTCAGCATTTTTTGAACAAAGTAAAAATATAACAACATACGATTTTTCTAAATTTAATGCAAATAACTTTATGTCTGACTTCAGATCAGCTGAAATGTGTTCATACAAATCGCAAAATATTCCGAACGAATCAAAATTTAATCACTTTTATACCAGTTTTCAATAATTATGTAACAAGCATCTGCCAACAAAAATTGTACCGAAAAAAAGAATCCCCCGTAAACCATGGATAACCACATTATTAATAAAATCTATTAAGAAAAAAAATCAATTATTTCAAAAATTTGTTAAAGTCCCGACGGCATTTAATGAATAATTGTCATATAAAAAATATAAAAATAAGCTTAATACCATATTAAAAGCGGCTGAACAACAATATTATGAAACTCAATTTAATAAAAGTAGAGGTAATATGCGTAAAACCTGGTCAGTTATTAATTCCGTTTTGAACAGATCAAAAAAATTAGCAGTACCAACCAAAATTAATTTTATCACCAATGAGGGCGTTAAGACTACAAACGATCCGGTAAAAATTTCATCGATCTTAAATGATCATTTTAGCTCAATTGGTCCAAAGTTAGAACGATCTATACCCCACTCAGTAAGGTCACCTACACGCCACATCCGCAACCGTCACTCGAACTCATTCGCTCTGATACCCACTACTTTCAAGAAATCCACTACCTCATCCTAAACTTAGATCCTAACTCTTCTACCAACGATACGTTCCCAACGAAACTCTTGAGACTCATTGCTGAACCTATTGCGCACCATCTGACTTACCTGATTAACTTATCTATCTCTATTGGACACTTTCCCGACTGCCTAAAAGTTGCTAAAGTAATTCCGAGCTATAAAGGTGGTGATCCACTCGATCCTAATAATTATCGACCTATTTCCCTATTACCCGTTTTTAGCAAAATTTATGAACAAATTATATACTCTCAGCTTCAAACATATCTTGATCGTTTTGCAATACTAACATCCCGTCAGTTTGGTTTTAGGAAAAAAATATCCACGTCGTCTGCAATTTTAACTGTCACCGAAAAAATTAGATCTATTCTTGACTCGAAACACTCAGCCTGCGCGATCTATATCGACCTTAAAAAAGCGTTTGATACCCTGGATCACGGAATTTTATTAAAAAAATTAGAATCTTACGGAATTCGCGGAAACCCTCAAAATGTAATCAAAAGTTTTTTTATCAAATCGTACATAATCAGTATTTTTAAATAATTGCGCATCACCACCGTTAGACCTTATATGTGGCACCCCTCAAGGATCGGTATTATCCCCGTTGTTGTTCCTATTATACATTAATGACCTACCTAATGCCTCTAATTTACTAACTACCCTTTTTGCGGACGACACTACACTTCTACACAGCGACAAAGATCTTGAATTACTAATCTCTAAAACTAACACTGAGCTTGATAAGATCTCTGATTGGCTAATTGACAACCGCCTATCCTTAAATCTAACAAAAACCGAATATTTCATAGCTACAAATCAAACTACTCACAATAGCTTACCAAAAGTTAAAATAAAAAATAACGATATTAAAGAAGTAGAATGTGCAAAATTTCTTGGTGTATGGTTAGATAGAAAACTAAATTATTGGAAGACTCATATTAATTACATTCTAAGCAAAATTAGCAAATCGTCTGGTATTTTTTACAAATTACGACACATTTTCCCACT
>JAUCBJ010003729.1:0-21647 GCA_032718475.1 Nemertoderma westbladi
TCACCATCTGCCTGGCCAGGCCATATACCCCTGCAGCCAAGTATATGGGTCCTTAATCCAGGGCCAAGGGCGTCCTTATCCCAGAACGAAGGGGGTCCTAGTTACAGGACCAAATTTGCCCTAGTAAGAGGGTCTATGCAGCCACAGGTGGCACCTTCTTTATGCTGCATGGAGGTGGCAAGTTTTCTTGATCAATGACCTAGAATACCGAACCTGACCTGATCTCTGATATCTGGTCCTGAAACAGGAAATAATCAAAACAATAAATCTGATTGGATACAAGTGCGGTTGACTTAACACTCAATTCGTTTACTTCTCGCAGCAAAAGAGGAGTTCGTTAGGCAGTCAAATGTTGATTGTGAGAATAGTTAATGATACAAAATAGGTTAAAACAAATTATCTAAACTTTGTGACATTAGAGCCGACTGTAATCAGCAAGTTTCACTACTTGACTACACTTGTGACTATTGCAAAAATACAAAACCGCTATTCTTGGATAACCGCCTAGTTAAATTGATCTAGATATTCCCTAAGCGTAAATAACTAAACTATTATCTGCTATGCAGCGTACAAATCCTTATTTTTGTTCTAAATACTAGCATAAATTACATTTACTCAAACGTACGGAGTTGCAAACTATTTAAACTAGGTATTCCAGAATTGCAACGCTAATTAGTTACGCTACTGGGCTACACTAGAGTTAGCCTAAATACCGTATTATTTGACCTAACCGCAACTAAAGCAAGCATCGATTCAGAAATAGAAAACAATCACGAAATATCGTCTATCTAAAACGTTACAATAAAAAAACAGGCGGTTTCCAAACGATACAATAATAACAACAGTGTAGCGGTAGAATTAGCATTAGTGTAAGTGTGATTACCTAAGGTCAACCCAAATCAATTCAAACTTTCTACCTAACTAACTAGCAAAATCTGAGAGACAAGATCTAGGTCGCCCTGCCCTCACTACTGTAATGGTGACCGGTCCCCGGTCCTCAACTTCAATCAGTCCGACCCACAGTCACCAGCCCTGCTGGTACTGCCGTACATTGGATCCACCAACTCTCCCTCCGTCGCTTCTGACCAGTGCGCCCGCAACGCTACCCTTAGCCCTGCATACTAAAGTGGGCGGTTACCGTAACGGCGTGACAAACATCAAACAGTCAAACAGTTTCCAAGAAAAGAAGCGTTGATTTATTTACTACATTGCAGCGAATAATATTAGAAAACAAATCAAGAGTCAGACCAAGCAGTCATCATTATCAAAATTCACAATTTTGTAAGAAAGCCGCAAATCAGTAAACAGCGGAAGTTCAAATCACACAAATTTAAAGATGGTTAACACAAAACTTGCAAGAATGACCCAATCTTGTCATTCTCACATGACTAGCCAAATCCAGGGTTCAGAAACTGGATTTTGACCAACCAGCGAGCAGAAAGGCCTAATCACCTTAAATCAATTTGGCAATTATTAAAAGCACAATTTAAGCGTTTATTTAGCACAAATATTGATTTAAATAGAAATGTAAACCAAATTAGCACAAATATATTATAGATTCGTAGATATTAAAAAACGGCAAATTCGTGTTTTAGTTTTATAGAAATAAATTTGTTACCGCAAATTAATATACTAGGGTTTTATTTAAAATTTACCTAATTTAGTCAATGTTATACAGTATGTAGCATACTGTATAAATCAAGTGAATATAAACGAACTTGTGTATTTTATTTACCCTATCTAATTATATTACGATTGTATATCAATACGTCTTATCTAGTCTATTCTATACTGTATAATGGGTTGTTTTAGACACAGCGCCATATATTGTAACACAACCTCTAAGTCATCACCAAAGTAAATAAATTACTCACTAAGATACTACTACTAGGTCGAGCGAACTCGGACAGTGGAAATGAGATCCTTCCAGGCTTCCCGATTCTCCATAGTTGTCGCAATTTCGTTTCTCCTAAGTTCAGTTTCCCTTTCAAGTTGATCTATATATGTTATGGCAGGTCGTCCACGACTACGCTTTCCATGAGTTGGTTGCCAGAAAAGTAGATCTGGTATGACCTCGTCTTTACTTCGCCAGCAGTGTCCACTGAATCTTAATCTGCGTTCACGGAGGGTGGTTGATACAGGTGGTATTGTACCATAAAGCTCGGCGTTTGTCATGTGTTGTCTCCAGCTGATGCTTAGGGCTGCCCTTAGTAGTCTTGTGTAGCAACCATCAATTCGTTGTTCAAGTGATTTAGTCAGTGTCCAGGTCTCACTCCCATATAAAAATAAACTTTCCACTGTGGCTCGAAAGAACTTAGTCTTCAGGTGCCTGGAGAGATCCGATTTCCAGATGGTATCCATTTTTGATAGAGCTACCCAAGCCTTTGCTTTCCTAACTTCTATGTCCTTTTTGCTACTCTCTATCCATGATCCAAGGTACTGGAAGTCATCGACCTTCCTTAGTTGATTATTATCAATGGTTGTCAAGTTTCCATCAACATTAAAGGTCATGAATTCGGTCTTTGTAGCATTTATATGCAATCCAACCTCCTTAGCAGCCCTCTCCACTTTATTTAGTAGAAGCTGTGCATCTGCTAGGGTATTAGAGAGCATGGCGATGTCATCAGCAAAGTCAGTGTCTGTGACTGTAGTTGCCGGATATCTACTACTTCTGCGTTCTTGAAGTGTGAATCCCAGGTCTTCACCCTTTGTGGCCGTCCTCATTGCGTAATCCAGCACAATTACAAATAGGAATGGTGCTAATGTGTCACCTTGCAGTACGCCAGCCAGGATTGAGAAAAACTCAGTTTCACCCTCTGGTGAGAGTACCTGCGCTTCTGTGTCACAATATAACAATTCAATGCTAGCAACAATTACTTCTGGTATTCCATAAGCTCTTAGGATTTCAAGCATTTTACCTCTATGGATGGAGTCGAATGCCTTCTTGAAGTCCACAAAAGTCATGACAGCGGGGAGATTCTTTGACTTAATTCCTTCAATCAGTCTCCGTAGTGCAAGTATCTGAGCTATTGTTGATCTACTTGGTCGAAATCCGTTTTGGCTCTTACGCAGTAGTTACTCTATGTGAGGCCTAATCCTATATAGAATCATTTTATTGTATATTTTGGCAGCTACCACAAGCAGACAGATCCCACGATAGTTCGTTGGTATGCCGAGGTCTCCTTTCTTGGGGGGAGGCTTTAGTTGACCTTTAGTCCAAATTGGTGGTGGCTTTTCCCCTTTTAACATCCGGTTGCAAACATTCAATAATGGTCTGTTTAGCACTCCGGTTTTCCATACCTCCGCTGGGATTTTATCTAATCCACTCGCTTTATTATTGGACATGCTTTTAATGCTTCTTTGGAGTTCGGCAGGTGTGAAGTCCCCTGTTTCTATAGGTAGTGTCTTGTCATATATTTTCCTTGTAGGGCTGACCTCGATGTTTGGTGGCTTCCCAAGCAAGTTGCTGAAGTGATTTTTCCACTTCCCAACACGTTCTTCAGGACTATCGGCTTTGAGGCGCCCCTTTGCACAACATTTCCGACCAAATACCTCATTTACAGTTTGCCAGGTAAGTCTTGATTGTTGCTGTATGTGAGCAGTTGTAATTGCTTCAGTTTTATCCTGTATATACTTTTCCTGGCTGATGTTGTAGGCCAATTTAAGATCGTCCTTAGCTTTCTCAACCTTGTTAATGTTTTCGGTATTTGGTTGTTCGGTTTTTACTTTGTAGGCTATCTTAAGATCTTCTCTCTTACAAGTAACCTCAGAGTTTTGCCATGGCACATATTGTTTTGTTTGGGTTTCTGGGGGATATGCCTCTTAGCTGATTCCTTGTGGGCTGTTATTATATTCTGGTATATTGAATTGGTGGATTGGTCTTCATCCATTGACTGAAGTGCTTCAAAGCGGTTTTGAACTTCTACTGTATAAGTATCCTTTACAGCATTGTCAGTTCTGAGTTTTTCCCAGTCATATTTGATTTGCTTGCTTGTCCTGGGTTTGCTGGCTCTCAAACTGAGTCTGATCTCTGCAGTCACAATTCTGTGGTCCGAACCAATTAGGTTGAACGAGCTGTATGCCTCGCAGTTGATCATGCTGTTTCTCCACTTTTTGTTTATGAGGATGTAATCCAGTTGTGCTTTGGTTCCATTAGGGTATTGAAAGGTCCATAGCTTCCCCTTACTCTTTTCGAATGTGTTGTTTGTTGGTATCAATTCACATTCTTCCATTAGGTCTAAAAGTAAGTACCCGTTTCTGTTAGAACTGGTGTTATAGGTGTAACCCTTGATGTCTTCTGGGCCAATTTGGGCATTCAGGTCACCAGCAATGACTTTAACATTGTGTTTCGGAATGTCCTTTATAAGTCCAGTCAGTTCTTCATAAAACTTGACTGCTTGTTCTGGCTCTGAGGCATTGGTTGGACTGTAGCAACATATAACTGTTGCTATAGTCCAAGTACCCTCACTAAGGTACTTTGCTGGTTTTTTCTGCACTTCTTGTCGAGCCCTAGCGGCAGACAGGGAAACTGTATTGTAGAAGTCTGTCTTGTGTAAGAATTGTAAACTTTTGATAGTCTACATGCGTACAAAGTTTTGTTTCCAGCAAGCTACAAATTAACTAATAATAGCTGCAGAAACCTCAGCATAGCTCCAGTGATAATTGTTTAGTATTAAATCCAATTCTATAAATCACTGCAGCACAGCACCGGTTGTCTTCAATTTACTCAGTATAGACTACCAGTTGAAACAATTAATCACTGAGTACAGCTTGTTTTTTTAATATCATACGATCCTGTGTAACCATATTCAATGCTAGTCATGCACATCATAAAAATTAACGAACTCGAATACATAAATCAGAAAGGCACAGCTTTCTGCTTTAGTTTACTAAGCTACCATAGAGGAGTGACTGTAAAAAACAACATATTGTACCGTGTAGTAGTATATTACTTACAGCTTTACATATCCTTTATATGGCTAAGCCAATTCAAATATTCATTCAAAAACACAAATATCAACTCTTCCTCTAAAGTTTTATTAAAGATTTATTTACTCTAACTGCTGCAAAATTAACCCTTTCAAGAATTAAAAGGTAAGTTGATCTAAATGAGTTGAAAGCAACTCTATTGAATCAAGATCTTGCACATTGTAATATTTTTACTCTCTGTATTAGCCCGTAAGACCATTTTATCGAGAAGTGATAAGCTTGTGTATCTTACTGTTTTCTAACAAGTAGTAGGACCAACATACTATTTATTATGTTATATTCTCACATTATAACTAACTATATACAGATTCGTTACCATAAAATTCCATAGAATGTCATAGCAATGATTTTTTTTCTTGCTACTTTCTAATTGAGGGCGTTTTTCTTTTTGTTGTTGTGAATTAAACCACGGTATCAAAATGTTTGTCAAGATATCCTCTGCCTGTTTCATATGAAGACAAATTATGAAAATTAATAAGTTTCATTACACGTTCGTGGGGACTTCGCGCAGCACGTAGTCGGCAAGCCTTGGCATACGGTTCATATAGAGCAAATGGGGCATGTCTAGTTTGGACCCCATATCCCATGCTATAAATGTATTCATTCGTTACATACAATCATATGTTAATCCGCTAGGTGGTGTCAAATTGTTATTCTGCAATTTCGTACTTACCAGTGCAGCACTGTACAGCAGTACCGTACCGGTAGGCCTATGTCATTACTTCTGAGTCTCTAGCGGATCCCCAATTAAGTGTCTTAACTTTTCAATTTCGTAAAAGATAGACTTCATGATTCTCTACAGGCCACAAAAATTTCAGCTCAGAAAAATGAGGCCTTCCCGAGAAAATTAACATTTTCTAAAAACCACATAATCTGTCGTAGCTGACGTCAGACTGCATGATTTTTCACCAAACTTTACAAACTTTCTAACCTTTCTCTCTACTACTTACCTACAAAGTTTGGTTCAATTCCGAACCAGCGATGCCGAGAAATTCGCGTTCAAACATTTACCAGACAGACAGACAGACAGACAGACAGACAGACAGACAGACAGACAGACAGACAGACAGACAGACAGACAGACAGACAGACAGACAGACAGACAGACAGACAGACAGACAGACAGACAGACAGACAGACAGACAGACAGACAGACAGACAGACAGACAGACAGACAGATAGACAGACAGACAGACAGACAGACAGACAGACAGACAGACAGACAGACAGACAGACAGACAGACAGACAGACAGACAGACAGACAGACAGACAGACAGACAGACAGACAGACAGACAGACAGACAGACAGACAGACAGACAGACAGACAGACAGACAGACAGACAGACAGACAGACAGACAGACAGACAGACAGACAGACAGACAGACAGACAGACAGACAGACAGACAGACAGACAGACAGACAGACAGACAGACAGACAGACAGACAGACAGACAGACAGACAGACAGACAGACAGACAGACAGACAGACAGACAGACAGACAGACAGACAGACAGACAGACAGACAGACAGACAGACAGACAATAAAAGACAGACAGACAGACAGACAGACAGACAGACAGACAGACAGACAGACAGACAGACAGACAGACGGACATGCCCCATTTGCCCTATATGAACCGTATGCCAAGGCTTGCCGACTACGTGTCTCGCCCCACATTTGAGATTACTTGTTACATAGTGAATGAGGACATACATAGCCATCAGTTATCCCCTAGACAGGAAATTAGGACACACATCCTGTGTTTATAAATTAGGGATATACTACTCCATTTTTGCCGCAAGGTGGCGTCCTGTAGTGATACATTTACAGTATGGAAGGATACGGGTAAAATGGAAGAAGAGGGGTAAAATGGGGTGTAGCGGGATCAACTTATCTGGTTGCACAATAACTATATTAATTTTTATGTGGTAAGATGTCCTGCTACACCCCACCCTGCCATCATAATTACTCAGGTGACTTTGGGCGCGAAACTACCTCCTAAATAATTATGAACTGAAAGAAAAAATCAATTAAAATGTATTTCACAATAATAAAACGTACATATTTAAATTGCACTAATTTGTTAAATAACAAATAATTATATAACTGGGAGGCACCTACTTCAAGGAACCAAGGAACGCTTTTCAAGTTTATTAGTTAATTCTGACTGGGAACCCTGTTTTAAGGCCGCTGACATTAACCTTACGTACACTGTTTTTAAAGATATATTTCTAAAGTCACTTAATATTGTAGCACCAATTAAAGAAATTAGTCTTAAACAACGCACTGAGCCCTGGATGACCTCGGGTATTCTTAGTAATATCAGAGAAAGAGATAACTATTTGTATAAATTTAGGAAATACCGTATTTTAGCTGATTATAATAATTACTGCAAATGTTAGTTTTTTCTAAAAAGACTTATTGCCATTTGGGAACACTAACAGCACAGCAAATCCATTCTATTTTATAAAATAACAAAAATAAAAAGTAGTGTCTCAAAACATTGAATGGCACAAACAGACTCCAATTTTATTGACCTTTATACAATTTTATTGGTCAATGAGCCGCCTTTTATGTCCCATTTGGTAACACTGGTGATGTTTTTTGGGTGATTGAATTAGTAAACTATGGTGACGGATTTTTTTATTTTATTTAGTATATTTACTTAGGGAGATGCTTTGGTCGAAATTATATTTGTCTAATAATCACCAGGTCTGTCCCATTTGGGAACACTGTCCTCTCTTAGATCTATTTTCGAGTCCTGAGCCGAACCAACACGCCCTCCTACCCTCCATTAGATCTATTCTCACTGCCTGAACTGAACCAACAACTGAACTGAGCAGCGCTCCCTTAGATAGATTTTCGAGTCCTGAACCGAGCCAACACGCCATAATGTGCTCCATTATATCTTTTTTCGAGCCCTTAACCGAGTTAACATGCTCTAATATGCTCAATTAGATCTATTATCATGCCCTGTGCCGAACCAACGCGCCCTCCTGCGCTGCATTAGATATATACTCACGTCCTGAACCGATCCAACACGCCCTAATGCGCTTCATTACATATTTTTTTGAGTCCTGAGCCGAACTAACACGCCCTACTGCGCTGCATTAGATATTTTTTCGAGCCGTGAACTGAGCCAACATGCTTTAATATGCTCAATTAGATCTATTCTCATGCCCTGAGCCGAACCAACACGCCCTACTGAGCTGCATTAGATCTATTCACACGTCCTGAACCGACCCAACACGCCCTTATGCGCTTCATTATATCTTTTTTTGAGCCCTGAACCGATCCAACACGCCCTACTGCGCTCCATTAGATCTTTTTTCGAGCCCTGAACCGATGCAAAACGCCCCACTGCGCTGCATTAGATCTATACACACGTCCTGAACCGACCCAACACGCCCTAATGCGCTTCATTATATCTTTTTTCGAGCCCTGAACCGATCCAACACGCCCTACTGCGCTCCATTAGATCTTTTTTCGAGCCCTAAACCGATTCAAAACGCCCCACTGCGCTGCATTAGATCTATACACACGTCCTGAACCAACCCAACACGCCCTAATGCGCTTCATTATATCTTTTTTCGAGCCCTGAACCGATCCAACACGCCCTACTGCGCTCCATTAGATCTTTTTTCGAGCCCTAAACCGATTCAAAACGCCCCACTGCTCTGCATTAGATCTATACACACGTCCTGAACCAACCCAACACGCCCTAATGCGCTCCATTAGATCTATACACACGTTCTGAACCGACCCAACACGCCCTAATGCGCTTCATTATATCTTTTTTCGAGCCCTGAACCGATCCAACACGCCCCACTGCGCTGGATTAGATCTATACACACGTCCTGAACCGACCCAACACGCCCTAATGCGCTCCATTAGATCTATACACACGTCCTGAACCGACCCAACACGCCCTAATGCGCTTCATTATATCTTTTTTCGAGCCCTGAACCGATCCAACACGCCCTACTGCGCTCCATTAGATCTTTTTTCGAGCCCTAAACCGATTCAAAACGCCCCACTGCGCTGCATTAGATCTATACACACGTCCTGAACCGACCCAACACGCCCTAATGCGCTTCATTATATCTTTTTTCGAGCCCTGAACCGATCCAACACGCCCCACTGCGCTGCATTAGATCTATACACACACCCTGAACCGACCCAACACGCCCTAATGCTCCATTAGATCTATACACACGTCCTGAACCGACCCAACACGCCCTAATGCGCTTCATTATATCTTTTTCCGAGCCCAGAACCGATACAACACGCCCTACTGCGCTCCATTAGATCTTTTTTCGAGCCCTAAACCGATTCAAAACGCCCCACTGCGCTGCATTAGATCTATACACACGTCCTGAACCGACCCAACACGCCCTAATGCGCTTCATTATATCTTTTTTCGAGCCCTGAACCGATCCAACACGCCCTACTGCGCTCCATTAGATCTTTTTTCGAGCCCTAAACCGATTCAAAACGCCCCACTGCGCTGCATTAGATCTATACACACGTCCTGAACCGACCCAACACGCCCTAATGCGCTTCATTATATCTTTTTTCGAGCCCTGAACCGATCCAACACGCCCTACTGCGCTCCATTAGATCTTTTTTCGAGCCCTAAACCGATTCAAAACGCCCCACTGCTCTGCATTAGATCTATACACACGTCCTGAACCAACCCAACACGCCCTAATGCGCTCCATTAGATCTATACACACGTTCTGAACCGACCCAACACGCCCTAATGCGCTTCATTATATCTTTTTTCGAGCCCTGAACCGATCCAACACGCCCCACTGCGCTGCATTAGATCTATACACACGTCCTGAACCGACCCAACACGCCCTAATGCGCTCCATTAGATCTATACACACGTCCTGAACCGACCCAACACGCCCTAATGCGCTTCATTATATCTTTTTTCGAGCCCTGAACCGATCCAACACGCCCTACTGCGCTCCATTAGATCTTTTTTCGAGCCCTAAACCGATTCAAAACGCCCCACTGCGCTGCATTAGATCTATACACACGTCCTGAACCGACCCAACACGCCCTAATGCGCTTCATTATATCTTTTTTCGAGCTCTGAACCGATCCAACACGCCCCACTGCGCTGCATTAGATCTATACACACGTCCTGAACCGACCCAACACGCCCTAATGCGCTTCATTATATCTTTTTTCGAGCCCTGAACCGATCCAACACGCCCTACTGCGCTCCATTAGATCTTTTTTCGAGCCCTAAACCGATTCAAAACGCCCAACTGCGCTACATTAGATCTATACTCACGTCCTGAACCGAACCAACACACCCTACTGCGCTCCATTAGATCTTTTTTCGAGCCCTGAACCGATGCAAAACGCCCCACTGCGCTGCATTAGATCTATACACACGTCCTGAACCGACCCAACACGCCCTAATGCGCTTCATTATATCTTTTTTCGAGCCCTGAACCGATCCAACACGCCCTACTGCGCTCCATTAGATCTTTTTTCGAGCCCTTAACCGAGTTAACATGCTCTAATATGCTCAATTAGATCTATTATCATGGCCTGTGCCGAACCAACGCGCCCTCCTGCGCTGCATTAGATATATACTCACGTCCTGAACCGATCCAACACGCCCTACTGCGCTCCATTAGATCTTTTTTCGAGCCCTAAACCGATTCAAAACGCCCCACTGCGCTGCATTAGATCTATACACACGTCCTGAACCGACCCAACACGCCCTAATGCGCTCCATTAGATCTATACACACGTCCTGAACCGACCCAACACGCCCTAATGCGCTTCATTATATCTTTTTTCGAGCCCTGAACCGATCCAACACGCCCTACTGCGCTCCATTAGATCTTTTTTCGAGCCCTAAACCGATTCAAAACGCCCTACTGCGCTGCATTAGATCTATACACACGTCCTGAACCGAGCCAACACACCCTAATGCGCTTCATTAGATCTATACTCACGTCCTGAACCGACCCAACACACCCTACTGCACTCCATTATATCTTTTTTAGAGCCCTGAACCGAGCCAACATGCTCCAATATGCTCAATTAAATCTATTCTCATGTTCTGAGCCGAACCAACACGCCCTACTGCTCTGCATTAGATCTATACTCACCTCCTGAACCGAGCCAACACACCCTAATGCGCTTCATTAGATCTATACTCACGTCCTGAACCGACCCAACACACCCTACTGCACTCCATTATATCTTTTTTAGAGCCCTGAACCGAGCCAACATGCTCCAATATGCTCAATTAGATCTATTCTCATGTTCTGAGCCGAACCAACACGCCCTACTGCTCTGCATTAGATCTATACTCACGTCCTGAACCGACCCAACACACCCTACTGCACTCCATTATATCTTTTTTAGAGCCCTGAACCGAGCCAACATGCTCCAATATGCTCAATTACATCTATTCTCATGTTCTGAGCCGAACCAACACGCCCCTACTGCTCTGCATTAGATCTATACTCACGTCCTGAACCGAGCCAACACACCCTACTGCGCTCCATTATATATTTTTTTGAGCCCTGAACCGAGCCAACATGCTCTAATATGCTCAATTAGATCTATTCTCATGTCCTGAGCCGAACCAACACGCCCTACTGCTCTGCATTAGATCTGATATCACGTCCTGAACCGAGCCGACACGCCCTAATGCTCTTCATTATATCTTTTTTCGAGCCCTGAACCGAGCCAACATGCTCCAATATGCTCAATTAGATCTATTCTCATGTTCTGAGCCGAACCAACACGCCCTACTGCTCTGCATTAGATCTATACTCACGTCCTGAACCGAACCAACACACCCTAATGCGCTTCATTAGATCTATACTCACGTCCTGAACCGACCCAACACACCCTACTGCACTCCATTATATCTTTTTTAGAGCCCTGAACCGAGCCAACATGCTCCAATATGCTCAATTACATCTATTCTCATGTTCTGAGCCGAACCAACACGCCCTACTGCTCTGCATTAGATCTATACTCACGTCCTGAACCGACCCAACACACCCTACTGCACTCCATTATATCTTTTTTAGAGCCCTGAACCGAGCCAACATGCTCCAATATGCTCAATTACATCTATTCTCATGTTCTGAGCCGAACCAACACGCCCTACTGCTCTGCATTAGATCTATACTCACGTCCTGAACCGAGCCAACACGCCCTACTGCGCTTCATTAGATCTATACTCACGTCCTGAACCGACCCAACACACCCTACTGCGCTCCATTATATATTTTTTTGAGCCCTGAACCGAGCCAACATGCTCCAATATGCTCAATTAGATCTATTCTCATGTTCTGAGCCGAACCAACACGCCCTACTGCTCTGCATTAGATCTATACTCACGTCCTGAACCGAGCCAACACACCCTAATGCGCTTCATTAGATCTATACTCACGTCCTGAACCGACCCAACACACCCTACTGCACTCCATTATATCTTTTTTAGAGCCCTGAACCGAGCCAACATGCTCCAATATGCTCAATTAGATCTATTCTCATGTTCTGAGCCGAACCAACACGCCCTACTGCTCTGCATTAGATCTATACTCACGTCCTGAACCGAGCCAACACACCCTAATGCGCTTCATTAGATCTATACTCACGTCCTGAACCGACCCAACACACCCTACTGCACTCCATTATATCTTTTTTAGTGCCCTGAACCGAGCCAACATGCTCCAATATGCTCAATTAGATCTATTCTCATGTTCTGAGCCGAACCAACACGCCCTACTGCTCTGCATTAGATCTATACTCACGTCCTGAACCGACCCAACACACCCTACTGCACTCCATTATATCTTTTTTAGAGCCCTGAACCGAGACAACATGCTCCAATATGCTCAATTAGATCTATTCTCATGTTCTGAGCCGAACCAACACGCCCTACTGCTCTGCATTAGATCTATACTCACGTCCTGAACCGAGCCAACACGCCCTAATGCGCTTCATTATATATTTTTTCGAGCTCTGAACCGATCCAACACACCCTACTGCGCTCCATTAGATCTTTTTTCGAGCCCTGAACCGATGCAAAACGCCCCACTGCGCTGCATTAGATCTATACACACGTCCTGAACCAAGCCAACACGCCCTAATGCGCTTCATTATATCTTTTTTCGAGCCCTGAACCGATCCAACACACCCTACTGCGCTCCATTAGATCTTTTTTCGAGCCCTGAACCGATGCAAAACGCCCCACTGCGCTGCATTAGATCTATACACACGTCCTGAACCAAGCCAACACGCCCTAATGCGCTTCATTATATCTTTTTTCGAGCCCTGAACCGATCCAACACACCCTACTGCACTCCATTATATCTTTTTTAGAGACCTGAACCGAGCCAACATGCTCCAATATGCTCAATTAGATCTATTCTCATGTCCTGAGCCGATTCAACATGCTCTCATATGCTTAATTAAATCTATTATCATGTCTTGATCCGAACAAAAACGCCCTACTGCTCTGCATTAGATCTATACTCTCGTCCTGAACCGATCCAACACGCCCTAATGCGCTTCTTTATATATTTTTTCGAGCCCTGAACCGATTCAAAACGCCCTACTGCGCTGCTTTAGATCTGTTCTAACATCCTCAACCGAGCCAACACGCCTGTTCGCGCTTTCAGACCTTTAGCAGTTTAACCTGCCAATTTTAGGTGTCCTCTTGTTTATAAATCGACTTTAGCCTATGACAATTATTTAGCGCACATGAAGTTACATTAGCCGAAGCCAGTCTATGCGCGATCACTCACCCACTGTTAAGGGAGACTGGATTCGGGTGCTTTGAAAGTTATTGCGTTGCAGACCTACTGTATTATTCGATTGATCGTTACTATATAATCTCTGACAATATATATACTTTCGGGAAAATATAACAGTTCCTTTAGGACGTGGCGCTTTAAGTATAAAAACAGAGTTATGACTTATACTAAACACAACGGGATGGCTACTGAGTTTCGTAAGTAGCGCATTCTTTAGGAGATGCTTTATTATCTGTCACATTACTTCACACGACTTCACACTACTTACACTGATCTGCCGACCGTCACTGAACTTGATCATATATAAGGAGGATAGCAACTGACACATGTAGCATTGTCAGGTCAGGTATTCTAGGTCATTGATCAAGACAACTTGCCACCTCCATGCAGCATAAAGGAGGTGCCACCTGTAGCTGCATAGACCCTCTTACTAGGGCAAATCTGGTCCTGTAACTAGGACCCCCTTCGTTCTGGGATAAGGACGCCCTTGGTCCTGGATTAAGGACCCATATACTTGGCTGCAGGGGTATATGGCCTGACCAGGCAGATGGTGATCTACTAATGGCTGGTCAGGAGTAGAGTGTTGTCATGTCCACTCTGAGAGCACTTCACTGCGACCTGCACCTGGCAGCAAGGGTACAGGGCATGACCCAGCCGATGAGCTGCAACAGCCAATGGTGGGTCATGTGCGCCAGAGTAGATATGGGTGATGGGCCATATCTGACTCCATTGCGACACCCACCCTGTGGAATGGCAAACCAGGGTGTGGTATTTGCCCCGAGAGCTGACTCAGCAAAAAAGCACCCGCCAACCCCCACCATGGATTACATTAGCAATGCGGAGGTCCAGCCACTAGAGGCCAGTGGAATTACCGGACACAATCGGCCTCACCGGCGTCAGTTAACTCCTGACCGGCTGCCTGTCTCACCCCCTACTGAAGAGAGAGCAGCCAACAATTCTTTGAGTCCCTTTCCTGATGACCTTTCTTGCCCAAACCCGGGGTCACCAGGGAGGCCAGATTGTGATGGGGAGAGGGATTCTGGAGTTGGAGGCTACTCTCATGTTCCACCCCGACCAACAAAGCCATTGGTGAATCTGAGGCAAG
Organism: Nemertoderma westbladi; assembly: GCA_032718475.1. NCBI lineage: Eukaryota > Metazoa > Xenacoelomorpha > Nemertodermatida > Nemertodermatidae > Nemertoderma > Nemertoderma westbladi. The sequence goes on from JAUCBJ010003729.1 coordinate 14,910, forward strand.
TCACTAGACTAGCCTCAGTAAACACCCTAACACTCGGGTCCCCAATGCGACAAGGTGAGCTGACTGCCTTGGCAGATAAGCTTTCTCTTAGCGCAGTGGGTGTTCAAGAGCACCGAATGCAGACTGGACAGACTGATGAGATTGTAAAAGCTTTTGTGGGATAACTGATTCGTTCGCCTTGCTAACCAGTTCCCCCCAGGCGCTGGAATACTCTCAAAAGGGATCTATAACTCGAATAGTGCAAGCTACCGGCTGATTGGCTGATTTGCTGTGCGAAGGGATCTGGGCTATGTTTGATCGTCCAACCAGCTTGGGAAGGTTGCTCCACAGCCCTGCTTTCTGTACCTGCCAATAGGATTTGAGTTGGTTTTGATTTCGACCTATCACAGATCTACTGAACTGAATTTTCCTATCTGTATGCTCATTCTCTGTGGTGGGTGGAAGCCTTTGTAAATAAGGTTATTCTTATCAGTTTTTAGTGTTGTTTGTGATTCTGTCCTAAGCCAGGAGAGAGCGGCTTGGAAATATTTTGTGCTTTTCTGTTTTAGCTCAACACTAGTAGGCTTAATTATAAGGACATATATCCGTTATCTGATGAACTAAACATAACTCAACTTAACAAACCATAACTGACTGATGATCTGCATGTACCACATACCTGTGCATACGTTTATATTGTTATACTGCTATTTACTGTCGGTTCTTCATAATATGGTTGATGAATTATTATATTTGGAATAACGATAAATAACCCCGAAAACCCAATATTCTTGATATACCGAAGGTAAGAGAGAAAGGTTACATATAACGATTGTGACTTATGTTAAAGTGGTTTGAAGTAAATCTAATGTTATTTGATAGACCCTACATGAGTCGGTCCGTGTTCCTTTTATATGTGGCTAAAATCAGTGAAGATCGGCAGATCAGTGTGCAGTATTGTGCAGCATTGTGTATGAGTGAGTCTGATAACGAAGCATTTCCTAAAGAATGCGCCATATATGTGAATTATAACTAAGCCATATCGTTGTGAGTAGTTTAAGTCATAACTCTGTTATATAGATAGAGCGCCACGTCCTAAAGGAACTGTTAATATTCCCCGAAGGTGAATAATATTGTCAGAGATTATATAATACTGTCAGTCGAATAATACATTAAGCTTACATAGCAATAAGATTAAGCCGTCGAACCCAATCTCCCGGGTATATCCAGCGGGTGAATGATCGCGCACAGATTGGTTTCGACTAGTGTAGTGAATTAAATACTTGTCATAGGCTAAAAGTGATTTATTATCTAGAAGACATCCTAATTTGGCGGGTTAAACTGCCAAAGGTCTGAAAGCGCGAACAATAACGGATATAGCTTCTTTATTGCAGTAAGCAATAAAGTTGAAAGTACCGGTCAACCGGTAAACCTGAACGGTACATCTGTAGGTCAGTAGGCCCAACTGCCAGAACCGGTACTGCCATAGGTCCGTAGGTCCAACTGCCAGAACCGGTACTTCTGTAGGTCCGTAGGCCTAACTGTCCTAACCGGTACTTCCCGTATAAGTACATTAGTATTATTCGATTTGATTGTTGTATACCGGTAGGCTGTTTAAGAGATTAGGGACTGTACACCCCTTGTTTCTTTTGGAGCTTACTTATTTCTGTCAGTTTTATTTATTTGTAGGCTAGTATTGAACAGAAGGCGTGTATGCCTGATCAGATTGTACAGACAATTTGTAGGCTGAGCTGTTGTCTGATTGTTGTTAAGTCTGAACGGATTGCAGTGTGTGTAGATCATCTGTCCGATAAAGAACGGTTAGGAAGTAGGGGCAGCAAAAGCTGTAAGGTAAACCCCCAATTAAAGAATAAGTCGTACTACTGGGTTAGAACGCATACTACCTAATCATTTCGGAGTCTGCATGTCCTGTAGTTTATTTAGGCTTGAGAGTAGTCTGCCATCGTTTAGTCTGTACTTTGTTTGTGTAGTCTGTACGGGTAGCGTATAATATTTATTTGGATAATTTGTAGGCTGGATAGTTGTCTGGCTGTTATTAGGTCTGAACGGATTGCAGTGTGTGTAGAGCCCTTGTCCGATAAAGAACGGTTAGGAAGTAGGGGCAGCCAATGCTGTAAGGTAAACCCCCAACTAAAGAATAAGTCGTACTACTGGGTTAGAACGCATACTACCTAATCATTTCGGAGTCTGCATGTCCTGTAGTTTATTTAGGCTTGATAGTAGTCTGTCAGTGTTTGGTCTGCATTTTGTTTGAGTGGTTTGTACGCGTAGCGTAATATTTATTATTCAGAGTTTATGCGATTATTCGCAACATTCATTCCCCAAGTTTGTTCCTACAATAATTGTGTTTGTTATACATACCGCTATAGTTAAATTAACCCCGGTACTACACGGGCTGCTTGGCGTAGGTAAAGACTGGTGATTTTGTGCACCGGTCACTCCAGCAGATGCCGTGGTTCTTTTAGCTGTTCAAGTATATTTAACTACTGATTATCTGTTGTACAAGTACTCATACCTAATTTAGGGTTTAGTGTACAGTGCTTTCCGAAAGTAATTAGTGTAGGCATTATATTTGTGTTGTAAAGTGGTTGATAGGCACGTTCGATTAGCTCTATTAACTTCTAGGTAGGAACACTCCGTGATACATAACGTAGAACCTGTAGCGATACGGCTATAGGTCGTCAGGCGGTGGCATTTTCCTATCTGGACAACGCAGTGTATTTACTACTACTTATTATTTTCAAATACCGTAGTAACCTGTCCGTTGTAATAACCAGTTTCTAACCCTTTGTTAGGCTGGTTTGTAGACTTCTTGTAAAATTACCCTAAAAATTCGTATTTTGTGTTTTTGTAAATTTTGTGTTTATTTAGAGATTGTAATCTCACCCGAATTGTACGTAATTTGTAGTATTAAGTAACTTAGGTAAATTAGTATTATTTGTTTTAGTGTCCTCTAAGTAACACTTCACTGAAAGCGCACCGCTTTGTGTAGTGATTACTCCCCAGAAATAATAACATTTATTTCAAACATTGACAAAACCCATTAAAACGGGTATATATATATTATAAATCAACTCAAACGATTTATAAATAGTAGGCCTGCCATACAACAATTAGGTCTCAATATCAGTTGGACTACTGCTTAAATAACGGTAATAAGGTAAGTTAAAGTAACCAAGTAACCCTAAAGTTCAGAAATTCAATTATTCTAAAATAATTGATATACCGGTATCCACGATAGGCCTATTATAATATTTATATTTGTGCTGAAATCATACCGGTATTCTGTAATTGATTCCAGTTAATAATTATACTTATATATACACTATAAGTGTAAACCGCATACCGGTATCCACGATAGGCCTATTATATATTTATATATATTTGTGCTAAAATTATACCGGTATTCTGTGATAAACCTAGTCTGTAATAATACTTATATAGTTATATATACTATAAGTATACCGGTATTCTAATATATTATATATATATCACGCTACACTGAGTAGCAGTATCGGTAATTAATTACTAGGCTAGCAGTTAATATTGAATTACTAGACTTGCTCAGACTGTAATACAGCAGTAGACATTCAACTGTACACATAAACATGTCTGATACTAAGCAGAACCTGTCAGACAGTATATTAGATGTAACTATCTGCGATTCAGATAGAGGCGTAGAACCGTCTAGCCGTAAGTTCAGTTCACCTCCCACTGTGAGGAAGGCCATCCCTCCTGTAGTAATAACAGAACCTAGGCTGGTCCAACATCGTAGGTCTATCATAGGCACTCGAGCTCAGGTCAAGCGGGACCAAGAAGCAGCAGAACAGCAACAACCCGCGAGCCAAGAACTTACTTCTCAACGGCCCAACAGCTCCAGTAGTGAGGATACTGTAGAACTGACACCAGAACGCGGAGCAAAGATGATGGATGCGGTTTATTCGGATCCCCTTCTCATCCTTCCTGCAGCCGTACTCACTAGGTTATTGATTGCGGTGGAAGAACACCACCTTGCCGTAAAGACTTGGTTTCAACGGGTGAGTCGCCAGGTTCAAGGAGCAGCTCAGTGGAAAGCTCAGTTGGAGGAGCGCTCAACCCATGGAGAATCAACGGACGCTACTTCTTCTCAAGTGGAAAGTGAAGCGACGGCAGAGAAACCGCATAAGAAGGATGCCATTGACATCTATCTGTCAGACTATCAGCGTTTTTTGGGAGATGAAGAGTTGAGGAGAAGGCTAGATGGACTTAGCCCTAATAGTGAAGGAGCCCAGCGTGTGTTGGATGCAATAGATGTAGATAGGTTAGCAGCGAACCAAGCTAAATTCGATGAACAACTCCGCATCGCTAGAGAAAAGGAAGAACAAGTAAGGAAAAAACGTATAGAAGACAGAAAGATAGCAGCCGTGGCAGAGGCAGAAAGAAAAGCGACCTTGGCAGAAGCAGCGGCAGAGGCAAAAGCGGCAGCAGCAGAAGCCGAGGCAAAGGCAAAAGCGGCAGCAGCAGAAGCCGAGGCAAAGGCAAAAGCGGCAGCAGCAGAAGCCGAGGCAAAGGCAAAAGCGGCAGCGGCAGAGGCAAAAGCAGAAGCCGAGGCAAAGGCAAAAGCGGCAGCGGCAGAGGCAAAAGCGGCAGCGGCAGAGGTAAAAGCGGCAGCGGTGGCGGAAGCAGAACGGAGAGCGGCTGAAGAGATCACCCAACTGGAGTTGGAAAATCTTCAAGAGAATCAAGACTGCATAAATAAACAGTTAACAGCTAGTAATATGCAGATGATGAATCGATCTACTCCCAAAAGACAAGGTTATACATCATCTGAGGAAGGCAATACCACCGATACTGAAGGCAAAGGAAATAGATCTCGTCTAAGCAGACGTAAAAGAACATTCCACCGTCAGAAATTGCCTGATTTGCCTCCAGCTGTTAGAAGGCAACTAAATAACACCAACTTAGGCAGTACAGAACCCACAGACCAAAGAATTAAAATAGAAAGACTCCCTACTATAGTAGATGAGCCTGAAATAATTAGGCCTGTTCTCGAAATCACCCCTTCGGTGATAGACACACCTGTACTCCCTGAAGTTACCTCTAAATTCCCTCTGCATAGCACTAAGCTACCTGTGCCCCGTAGAACTGCCCAGGAGACAGTTCAGGTCCTGGACCCCGAGCGAAATATTCATAATTTGTCGCCCGTTGTCCCTCGTCCGCCCGCTACAGCGTTGGCGACTCCCGCTTCGGCGGTCGAATGGGTGGACGAGAGACGGCGGGGGATGGATCTCCTGCTCGGGCAGATGCAGGAGACTGTTCAGCAATTCAAGGGCACAGTAAGGGAAAGTAGACTAGAGTTGCAAGAAGTGCAGCAAAGTATCGCGCTCGAACGCGATAAATTAGTAAATACACAAAGGGGTATACCACCACCCTCAGTAACAATGTGTCAACCTGTTAGGTCTGAAGTATCTCATGCGCAGGGTGTGGAGCCTACACGCATATATACTGCTAGCGAAGTCGAAACTCCTATAGTGAACCCTATTAAGAGTAATTATAGACCTGTTGATAATGACATTCCCTATAGAGCTGATCATAATCCGAGAAATTTATATACCGATAACTCGATATTAAATAACACGATGGCCCAAGAAAGTTTTACGCGTCAAATGGCTAGAACCGAAGCCCGGCAAGCGGTGAAGGTGGGAGAGATAGTCAAATTCAATGGAGATGAGATGAAATGGTTACCTTTTAATGAATATTACAAAGATAACATACAGAACTCTGTATTGTCTAATGGAGAGAAACTTAGATTCCTCATCGAGTGCTTGGAAGGATCTCCCAAGTTAATGGCGTTAAAGTTTATTGGACATCCAGACGGATTAAGACAAGTTTGGGATACACTAAACATCAGGTATGGTAATAGGAATAACATAGCTGGGTATTTGTATGCAAAGTTGGTAGCGCCCCGAAAGTTTATTAGCAGCGGAATTATAGAGTTTTCCGATGAGATTCAGGAGATCTGTAGACAATTAGATTGGCTAGGTAAGTCTCATGAGTATCAGAATGCTATGGTTATTAGAGCAGTGGCTTCTACTTTACCGAAGGGTGGAGTAGGTACACGCTGGGATAAGAAAGTGTTATATATGATGGAACAACAACGACGAGACCCTACCATGTCTGATCTCATGTCATTCCTAGATGGAGAAGTGAAATTACAGCTCCTGAAACTGTCCAGAGAGAAGACACCGGAAAACAAGGTAAGTGAAAAACCCGTCTCTAGGAGAAAAGTAACACCAGTGTGTTATACAGACGACGGCGAAAGCCAGACTTCTCAAGGAGAAGATAGCGGGAAGGACACTGATAGATCTTATTACGTGAATAAAATGCCTAAAGATCAGGTAAGTAAATTCAAGTCTCGAACAAATGACAGGAGAGAACAGGTAAGAAAAACTCCTCCTACGTCTCCCAAGAGAATTCAGGTGAGAAAGCCCGAAGAAAAAGCAAGTGTACACAATGTGACTCAGAGTAAGGTGAGTAACATCAAACCGAAATGTGCGCTATGTGACGGGACCCATCGCTTAAATATGTGTGATGAATTTCTAAAGAAATCATTAACTGAGAGACGTGAAGTCATGTGGGATAAGCGGTTATGTTATAATTGCCTCAGACCAGGACACCAACGGCGAACCTGTTACTCGGACATAAGGTGTGCAAAGTGTGGTGCGAAACATCATATCTTGTTGCACGCTGAATTCGAGC
>JAUCBJ010003730.1:0-23376 GCA_032718475.1 Nemertoderma westbladi
AGAAGACATCCTAATTTGGCGGGTTAAACTGCCAAAGGTCTGAAAGCGCGAACAGAGATTCTGATTAAGGACATGGGGGGCGGTTGGCGACTCGCCCTCACGCCAGCAGATGATAGTGGCAATGGTGGAATTGGTCTATTGATGAATCCAACTGCACATGCAGCATTGGACAAAATAGACAAAATCTCTAACCACATCATCCGTTGCCACTTCTCATGTTCTGGAAGACTGGCTAAGAAGTTTCCTAAGGTGGTTCTGATTGTGTGCTACTCTCCAACTAGTGTCGCCCCTGTAGAGGAGGTGGAAAATTTCTACCACAATCTACAAGCAGCTACTGATGGAGTGGATCAGCATGCATTCTTAACATTCCTGGGAGACTTTAATGCAAGTCTGCATCAATCACCTACATCGCCCTGGGTCTATAGCAATAGTGTTAACCGAAATTGTGTCCATCTTCAGGATTTTATCTCCGGAAATAGATTGTTTTCGGCTGAAACCCAGTTCAAGAATCGAACTGGAAAGCTATGGACTCATAGTGGACCCAGTGGTCACAAGTCCCAGATAGACCATATTCTGTTTCGTAGGAAGTACAGGAGCTCTATACAAGACTGTAATGCATTTACACTTCGACCCTTCTCCAGTGATCACCGCCTTATTGTGGCCAAGGGAAGACTTAGTCTGCGTGCTAGCAGAACAACGAAATCTGTCTTGCCGCGGCATGACTGGTCCTCTCTGTTGCAACAGCCAAGTGTGAGATCCAGCTTCACACTACAGCTGAGCAACATGTATGAGGCTCTGGCCTCTGAGGCGGCAGATCACTGTGAGGGCTATACTGCCTTTACAGAAGCAGTTAAGTTAGCAGCTGCAGAAACAGTTCCTGTATACCCTCCATACAGGAAAAGGGCCCCCTGGACTGACAACAAAATTCAGAAGTGCCGAAATGACCTTCATAAGGCGCAGAATAGTCCTGACTCAAACAGACTACAGCGGCCAAGAATGCAGTTAAGGCTGCATCTAGGTCCCTGAACAGGCAGTACTCTGTTAATCTACAGGAGCTAATAAACCAACAGGTTGATGCCATCAATGATGCTGACGACAGCAGGCAATCATCCCAGGCATGGAAATCGATCAATCTGCTTACTGGGCGAAAAAGCCAACCAACCGCCAAGGTTAAGGCTGAATCACCTGCCGATCGCCTCAATGGTTGGAAAGCCCACTTTGAAAAGCTCCTCAATAATGACAGGGTATTGCCTGATAACTTTATAGAAGTAAAAGTGTCTGAGTCTGTACTCCCATATATTCCCATTGGTGATATCTTCTTTGCAGAAGTGAATTCTGCTGCAAAGATCATTAAGACCAATCGTGCCAGTGGAGTAGATGGTGTTCCACCTGAGGTCTTTAATGTACCTGAGTGTTTAAAGCTTATCTATCCCATCATAGTAGACATGTACCAAACAACAAGAGTCCCACAAGAAATGAAAACAAATAAGTTGGTGCCAGTTCCCAAGAAGGGCAACCTAACACTCTATGGTTCTTTTCGGGGAATCTCATTGATCTCGATTGCTGCAAAGCTATACAGTAGGATTCTATTAAATCGCATAAGGGATGCCATTGAGAGACTGCTCCGTGGAAATCAGAATGGGTTCCGTAAAGGTCGTGGGACCATGGAGCCCATTTTGGCACTTAGAAGGATAATTGAAGAGTTATCAAAAAAAAAAGACAGGCATCTGGCGATTATCTGGCTGCATCAGGCCTTTGATTCAGTCTCTCGGTCATGTATGTTCAGCATACTTTCATTATATGGGATTCCTGATGAAATTATTGCAGCATTCAGATCAGTATACGATGGTTTGACAACATTTGTGTCTACTGTTGACAGTGACACAGAACCATTTGAAGTGTTATGGGGCGTCCTCCAAGGAGACACACTTGCACCATTCTTGTTCATCATTGTGGTTGATTATGTTATGTCCGCAAAAGCTTTTACACCGCTCCCAGAAAATGGGATTTAATTCTATAAAATATAAAAAATCACAGTTTCTAAAATATAAAAATACTCTAAACAGTTAGTCCTTCTTACGTGAATGGCGTTTACGCAGTTTTTTGAGGCTAGCAAGAGTCCTTTTCTCTTTGGGGCTAGCCACTTTACTAGGAGGGCTATAACTCCTGGGTGAAGGGTGCAATACAATTGCATCGGAAGGTTTAGGGTTACAGTCGGTGTATCCGCCGGTCGAGGTACCCGGTTGATCGATATCAACCTCAGTGGAATGAGGTCGAACAACCTTCAGAGTGCGTTTCAAGACAGCAGCTCTTACTGGTCCCTGACGAGTCGTCTGCACGAGAGCGGTAGGTAGACCGTGAGTAGTGAGAAATTTCCTCAGTTTGATGGTTCTTTCTAACTCGCGTTCTCGGGCTCTATATTCATAGGGTCGTCTATGAACTTCCTGTAGTTCTGGATGCGAGTTGATGAACAAGTCACCATATTCCGGATCTTGACGGATTAAGTTGATCAAGTTATAGGAATTAAGATCATTAGGATTAATGTTCCTGAGATACTTGCGAACAAATTTGGTTGAAATATTCTCGCCAACACGCTTCATTAGTTCGTAACTCGGTGTGCGAGATTTTTGCTCAACGGAAGCAAATAGATACGGGTGAAACGCATAAACTCCTTCATAGGCACGTCCAGGGTAATATCGATGACGTGACTCGCAGTGGAGATACGCGTTCGCTTCCCAGGCTCGAATGTAGCCCAGGGTAATCATTTCATCTACGCTCTCCAGATCTTGGTTGAAAGGGCAATGAAAACTTGCATGTCCTTTAAACTGGCACTGATGGCATTGAGTCATAAATTGAGGGCATACTGCGAAGATGTGTAAGTTATTGAGTCTACAATACACACAATAGACCTTCATTGTAGGTTGGTCTTGGAAGTAGGAGCAGGGTATGCTGGAGTCCACTGGGGTGAAATGGTCTCGTGATGTGCATAATCGGCAATGTTTCCTAGAAACATAATTGGCATGCCAATAATCATATGCGGTGAGACATTGTGGACCTTGATACCATTCCAGGACGTAGTCATTGTCACTGCTCCAGGGTGCTGTGGGCTGAATCTCCTCGGATTCTAAGCATATTGGTTTGTCTTCCAATTGCATAGCTGAGGTAGGTGTAGCTGTCTCCTCAAGCGAACCCATTGTTTGAACTTCCACGATAGAATAACCTGTGGGGATTCGAGGTCTTTGTATAACAGAGGAATGTAAGTTCTGTATACAAACGTCCTTGAAAATAGCGAAGCCAGCGCTGTCTAACTTCTCAGCAGCTGAGTCTCTTAGGCTGAGCTTAGTCAGAGCGCGGTCCTTGAACTGACTATCAACGTTACGGAATGGAGTCAGAAAGCGCCTAAAGCATTCGAAGCGGATGAATTTATTGTGTTCATCTAGCTTGGCGAGTTTGGTTCCAAGTAACAAGGGATGGGCGCGTATAGTACGACTGCACACATCGGCTAGCCAACCGGCAAGTGCGGCATTCTCGAAGATAGTGTATATAGCTAATGAGGGACGAAGTGGAACACTCATGAAGCTATACACGACGCCAGGTGCGGTCAATGGTCCGTCAAAGTATAATCGAGAATAATGATCTCCATATACTTGTTGATAGTTGCTAGGGTTTCCGACTTTGAAATTCCATCCGTATTCTTGGAAGGCAAGATGTCCGATGGACGTTCGTTGTACTTTATTGATGGCGCTGGATGAATTGGCATACATAGTGCGGAAGAAACCTCTGCCTTCTGCCCAGGGTGCAATCGGCTGGGTGTCTACGAATGGATATGGGATATTCTCCATGTTCCTGAAGTCATTATGGAGATCTCCATCAACAGCTGAGCCGATTTTAAGGATTCTTTCGTTAAACAACATCTCGAGCACTGGCTGGGGTAACAACGATCCATCTATATCCATAGCCGGTTTGCGCTCGGTATCGGTGACGTGACCCTGCGCGAGTTCAAATTGTCCATGTCGGAGTTTCTTTTGTATCTCGGTGAGAGTCTCAAAATAATAATCAATCACGTCGGAACACGCTCGGGTAAACACATGGGTAGAACCAGCTAGTCCACGTATGTGTATCATCCGTGTAGTTCCCAGTTCTCCAACCGGAATGCTACCTACGTTATCGTAAGTGACAACTCCATACATTTCGATAACGTTAAGAGTTTCGTTCCACTCTTTAGTGGCGTTTTCTAGGGTCATCCTCACCGGATGCCACAAGGTGGCACATTTGCTAGCGTCAGGTAGATCCCTATACTTCAGATACTGTGTAGTATACGTTTCTACATCTCCATATCGTTGTATTCTCTCTTCCTCGAATAATACGTCGAGATTCCAGTGGACTAATCGAGTTTTAATGAATCCATCACGATTATACGGAGGCATTATATCCTTCTCTATTCTAGAAACATTTTAGGGTTTTCTGAATGAGTTTACTTTCACTTACTGATCCAGATGTTTCTGTAGTTGTTCGAGTTCGACAAGATCGAGGGGATTTATTAGTGGTAGAAACCTTAGACTATGTGTAGGATCTTCCGGTTTCACCATATAATATTGAGTTAGATTGACATAATAAGGGTGGTCTTTGATCCCTTAAAACGAGTTTGGTAAAGGACTAGCGCGTAGGTTGACCTTGTGTACCATACGATGGACAAGATCCGCTCGATTGTCCGGAGGTTAAACGAGTATACCATCGACATGAGCGGCTTCAATTGGCGGACGTTGTAACATAGGAGCGTCAGCGATAATATCTCGAGATCTTAGGTTGATATCAACCGGTTGGGGTTGTACTGTGGCAAAGAGTTTGTCTCCGAAATGGGGAACCATCGAGGGATGAATGAAGGTTTTGGAATAGAGATCAGTCATAAGGATTTGAGTTTCTGGTTGGGCTAAAGCTGCTTCTTCCCTCTCGTCCATTTCGATTTGCTTCTACTCGAGCTGATTTTCCTCCGCTTGTCGTTGGAAGTGTTCGTCTAAAAACTCTTGCAGAGAATAGGTTCATCCAAGTTCGATGTCTTCATCGAGGTTTTGGATTTCTCGATCGAACTGGGGTAAGGCCAATTCCTTTACTGCTTGGACTTGTTGCTGCAATTTACGTTTATCTAAGCAATTGTAAGTTCCTTTTCCGATCTTTTGCCGAATAGCGTCTAAAGCGTTTCGTACAAAGCTCTACTCCACCTCGGTGACAGGTTGTATCAGGGTTAAACCGGGACGATTATACGGGTTGAAAGGCAATATTAAATGTCCGCATCCCAATCTGGCTAGGTATGATGGGCAAATATCTAGAGAGCCCACTACCGGAGTGCCACAGCTTAATTGTTTGGGTAACACTAGATCTTTGAACAGTGAGTACAGTTCAGGAGGATCCGTTATACTATTAGGATCAAGAGTTTGAGGTCTTACTAGGGAATGAGGAGGTCTGACCGAGTATTCCGGAACTCTGATCATGGGTTTATTTAAGGATCGTTTGAGTCGAGCGAGCGTAGGTGATACGTCGAACAAGTTTCGCTCGAAAAACTCCCGTAAGTATAGCGAGTAAAACTGTGTTTAGCGCAACGTCTCCGCGGATGTTTATGTCTTTCCGTTTGTTGGTTGGGTCTAGGGCATTCATCGCAATAATACCAAAGACGCACGTCTTGTAGGGGAAACGCAGGCGATCTTTCTCCAGTTTTACAATATTCCTCCATCTGTTCGAAACTATCCGGTACAACAGGTAGCGGTCGATCGGCTGTAAGATACATCATAGTGAAATAGAGTCGTTTGAGTTCTATCATAGGGTCATGATGTATACCTTGAGGATATCGAGTTTCTAGATTTTGTTGACTGGCTACATTGAGATATGTTTTTCTCAAGAATTTCAGATATTCGTTGAAGTCACTGCGTTTATCCGGCTCTTCAACGTATTCTCTTTCGAGTCAGTTTTGAATAGAATTCTCGTGTTCGATTCTCAGTTTATCATTCCGACTACGCTGGGTATGATATTTAAATAGAACCATTTCCCTTTCGGTGTCTACATCGTCTGTATCGTGTAAATCGATAGGATGACCAGTAGTTAAGAAGTCCATATACGTACCATTACGATGCGTATAGCAAGCGGTGAATTTTCTATAGTCCAATTCACGCATGAGTTGTTCCTTTGACATTGGTGGTTCGATATAACGGCCATCGTCCTCCGTAGCGGGTTGACTAGCGTCTCCGCGTATTAAACTATCAACAAACGCTTGCAATGGTAGGGTATATCGCTCCCTGATACCAAGATCATCTTCTATCAACTCAGTCATAGCTGCTATATGAGTTTATCGATGTTATAATTAATTATAATTAGGCTAGCTGTCGTCGCTGCCTCCCCCTCACTGCCCCCGGACAGCGCAAGATCCTCAGCGCTGATGTACTGTCGTCTCTGTGCCTCTCGCCAACATAGTAGCTACATAACGACAACAATAACCAGCGCGAGTCACTCCACTGTCCGTCCCAAGGGCTTATATTTACTTCAGGTTCTTGCTACAGAGGTAGGGCTACTTTCACAATTGCGACTTGCTACTGTAAACACACTTTAGTAGTAACATTCACCTATAAATGCACAAATTCCACACAACTGTCACAAATTGTACACATTCGGGCCATTTGTCCGTTAGTCAAGTGCCTTCCAGAATGCCACGTTATTATTATGTATCCCTGGATACTAGCAGTGTGCTATTTATTCCATAATGCTATTCAATAGGGCAAGCTTTCTATTGTTCTTTTAACTCGCTTCTAATTCTAGCGTGGTTGTTGCTATGGTGACATTATGGAAAGCTAGCAGTAGAATTGGGGTAATTCTCATGCATACAGATCTGGGATGCTATTTAATAGTAATTCTTTAATTGTCAATATTCCCCTTTATACATGATTTTATGAATTTTATCGGCTATTGACTATATATTGGAGATTCTCTCACACTAATATACTTAATAGGGTGAATCTCCACTCCCATGATCTATTAATTAATGGAATTTTGGGAAGTTTATAAATTGTATAAAATGACAATTTATCAAATTCATGAGAGGATATGAATTTAAATTTATTCCCGTAAATTTTATTATTTAATATTAAAATAGACACAATTTTATTCCAAAACATGTCTGGGGACTAGGATCCTTAATTCTAGGAAATTTGTCCTTTTAAGAGTATTGGTAAGTTCTACGATATCTTAATCGACTAGAATTTAAAAGGATCTGAATTTTAACAGATTTTGGATTTCTAGATTTTCTTGGTTTACAAGCTCCTTGGAGTTTATTTGTCTGCATTTACTCTATTATGGCATTTGTTTTAATAGAATTTTGTAAATAATTAATATTTAAGATGGGCACCGAATTATTCCAGAACTTATCTGGGGACGTAAACCACTGATTCTAGAATTTTGTCTTTCAAGTATATCGGTGGGTGCCGCGATATCTTAATCGACTAGAAATACAGATGGTCAAAGGGTTCAACAGATTTATTTTGCGTTTTACGCTACTGTTAAAGGGACATCACGGCTACTATATGTATTATTTAATATACAGTATGAGAGCAATATTGCAAAGAGCAATGTCAGTGAGAAGAGGCAAGTCGTTTCCAAGGTCCACCCAGAGCTTGGTTTAGCCGAGACGCGAGGATCTGAACTTTGCATTCCTAATACTCTACTTACCAATAATACTTGAGTATAGTAGGAGCTTTATTGTACTTTAATAAGTACGGACATTTCATCTAACTGTAGTCACGTATTTATAATATGATACGGACAGTAAGGAAAGAGAAAAATAATTATTTCTCGCCGTCGCACTAAATATATATATTATAAGTAATTACGTGCATAATAAACACTAATATATTGCACTAATCTACTAAATAATCACTAAAATAACATTCTACTAAATAAAATTAAAGAAAACGATTATAATAAAATTACATAATAATACATACATAAATATAAAAATAATAAAACAAATATAAAATAATGTAGTCACACACCCACTCCGGACGTTGTTACGTTGGGGAGTCCCTAGATGTTTGTTGGATTAGGGAGGTGGTCGTGGGAAGAGTATCTTGCCTTCCATAGTTTCCGGATAGTTCTCTATCTCGTTCCAGTAAACATAAACGACAAATTGGGCGATTGAGCTGCTGTGTTTCGAATACAATTCCAGGTTTCTTAAAGTTACGTCGCATGACGACGAGTTCAACCGATTGCACAAAACCATCATCGGATATATGAGTCTCGATGATACGACCTGTCTGCCACCGCTTTCGTGGAAAATCTGATTCCACAATAAGGACCATGTCTCCGGCGCTGACGTTTTCTTGCTGCGCAAACCACTTGGTTCGAAGTTGTAGCGTAGGCAGATAATGTTTTTCGAAATGGTCAGTGAAACGATTGGGCAACAAACAACATTGGGTACATTAACATTAGGTACATTGCCGGGTGTCGCAACAACATTGGGTACATTAACATTAGGTACAATGCCGGGTGTCGCAGCAACATTGGGTACATTAACATTAGGTGCAGTGCCGGGTGTCGCAACAACATTGGTTACATTAACATTAGGTACAGTGCCGGGTGTCGCAACAACATTGGGTACATTAACATTAGGTACAATTCCGGGTGTCGCAGCAACATTGGGTACATTAACATTAGGTACAATGCCGGGTGTCGCAACAACATTGGGTACATTAACGTTAGGTACAGTGCCAGGTGTCGCAACAACATTGGTTACATTAACATTAGGTACAGTGCCGAGTGTCGCAACAACATTGGGTACATTAACATTAGGTACAATGCCGGGTGTCGCAGCAACATTGGGTACATTAACATTAGGTACATTAGGTACAGTGCCGGGTGTCGCAACAACATTAACATTTGGGACATTAACAATAGGTACAGTGCCGGGTTTCGCAACAGCATTTGGTACATTAACATTACGTACAGTGCCAGGTGTCGCAACAACATTAACATGTGTCGCTACAACATTGGGTACATTAACATTAGGTACATTGCCGGGTGTCGCAACAACATTGGGTACATTACCATTAGGTACAATGCCGGGTGTCGCAACAACAATGAATACATTAACATTAGGTACAATGCCGGGTGTCGCAACAACATTGGGTACATTAACATTAGGTACATTGCCGGGTGTCGCAACAAAATTGGGTACATTAACATTAAGGACAGTGCCAGGTGTCGCAACAACATTGGGTACATTAACATTAGGTACAATGCCGGGTGTCGCAGCAACATTGGGTACATTAACATTAGGTACAGTGCCGGGTGTCGCAACAACATTAACATTTGGTACATTAACATTAGGTACAATTCCGGGTGTCGCAACAACAATAGCATTTGGTACATTCACATTAGGTACAGTGCCGGGTGTCGCAATAACATTGGGTACATTAACACTAGGTACAGTGCCGGGTGTCGCAACAACATTAACATTTGGGACATTAACAATAGGTACAGTGCCGGGTTTCGCAACAGCATTTGGTACATTAATATTACGTACAGTGCCAGGTGTCGCAACAACATTAACATTAGGTACAATGCCAGGTGTCGCAACAACATTGGGTAAATTAACATTAGGTACATTGCCGGGTGTCGCAACAACATTGGGTACATTAACGTTAGGTACAGTGCCAGGTTTCGCAAAAACATTGGGTACATTAACATTAGGTACAATGCCGGGTGTCGCAGCAACATTGGGTACATTAACGTTAGGTACAGTGCCAGGTGTCGCAACAACATTGGGTACATTAACATTAGGTACAATGCCGGGTGTCGCAGCAACATTGGGTACATTAACATTAGGTGCAGTGCCGGGTGTCGCAACAACATTGGGTACATTAACATTAGGTACAGTGCCGGGTGTCGCAACAACATTGGGTACATTAACAGTAGGTACAGTGCCGGGTGTCGCAACAACATTGGGTACATTAACATTAGGTACATTGCCGGGTGTCGCAACAACATTGGGTCCATTAACAGTAGGTACAGTGCCGGGTATCGCATCAACATTAACACAGGGTATATTAACATTAGGTACAATGCCGGGTGTCGCAACAACAATAGCATTTGGTACATTCACATTAGGTACAGTGCCGTGTGTCGCAATAACATTGGGTACATTAACACTAGGTACAGTGCCGAGTGTCGCAACAACAATAACATTGGGTACATTAACATTAGGTACATTGCCGCGTGTCGCAACAACATTAACATTGGGTACATTAACATCAGGTACAGTGCTGGGTGTCGCAACAACATTAACTCAGGGTACATTAACATTAGGTACATTGCCGCGTGTCGCAACAACATTAGCATTGGGTACATTAACATTAGGTACAGTGTCGGGTGTCGCAACAACAATAGCATTTGGTACATTCACATTAGGTACAGTGCCGGGTGTCGCAACAACATTGGGTACATTAACATTAGGTACAGTGCCGGGTGTCGCAACAACATTGGGTACATTAACATTAGGTACAGTGCCGGGTGTCGCAACAATATTGGGTACGTTAACATTAGGTACATTGCCGGGTGTCGCAACAACATTGGGCACCTTAACAGTAGGTACAGTGCCGGGTGTCGCAACAACATTAACACAGGGTGCATTAACATTAAGTACAATGCCGGATGTCGCAACAACATTAACACAGGGTACATTAACATTAGGTACAATGCTGGGTGTCGCAACAACATTGGGTACATTAACATTAGGTACAATGCCGGGTGTCGCAACAACATTGGGTACATTAACATTAGGTACAGTGCTGGGTGACGCAACAACATTGGGTACATTAACATTAGGTACAGTGCCGGGTGTCGCAACAACATTGGGTACATTAACATTAGGTACAGTGCCGGGTGTCGCAACAACATTGGGTACATTAACAGTAGGTACAGTGCCGGGTGTCGCAACAACATTGGGTACATTAACATTAGGTACAGTGCCGGGTGTCGCAACAACATTGGGTACATTAACATTAGGTACAGTGCCGGGTGTTGCAACAACATTGGGTACATTAATATTAGGTACAGTGCCGGGTGTCGCAACAACATTGGGTACATTAACATTAGGTGCATTGCCGGGTGTCGCAACAACATTGGGTACATTAACAGTAGATACAGTGCCAGGTGTCGCAACACCATTAACACAGGGTACATTAACATTAGGTACAATGCCGGGTGTCGCAACAACATTGGGTACATTAACATTAGGTACAGTGCCGGATGTTGCAACAACATTGGGTACATTAACATTAGGTACAATACCGGGTGTCGTAACAACAATAGCATTTGGTACATTCACATTAGGTACAGTGCCTGGTGTAGCAACAACATTGGGTGCATTAACATTAGGTACAGTGCCGGGTGTCTCAACAACATTGGGTACATTAACATTAGGTACAGTGCCGGATGTCGCAACAACATTGGGTACATTAACATTAGGTACATTGCCGGGTGTCGCAACAACATTGGGTACATTAGCAGTAGGTACAGTGTCGGGTGTCGCAACAACATTAACACAGGGTACATTAACATTAGGTACAATGCCGGGTGTCGCAACAACATTGGATTTAGCCGGAACTAGTGGAACTAGGTCTATGAAAAATTACAGCAAGGAACGCTTTTTAAGTTTGTTAGTTAATTCTGACTGGGAACCCTGTTTTAAGGCCGCTGATATTAACCTTGCGTACACTGTTTTTAAAGATATATTTTTAAAGGCACTTAATACTGTAGCACCAATTAAAGAAATTAGTCTTAAACAACGCACTGAGCCCTGGATGACCTCGGGTATTCTAAGTAATATCAGAGAAAGAGATAACTATTTGTATAAATTTAGGAAATACCGTGTATTAGCTGATTATAATAATTACTGCAAATATAGAAACCTTGTCCAACGGGAAATAAAAAAAGCTAAATCTGAATATTTGTACAACAAAATAAGTGAGAATAAAGATAATCCTAAAAGTCTATGGTCTACCCTAAAATCTTTAGGTTATAAAAACCTTAAATCTAAATCGAATATTGTTCTGCAAGATAACGGTGAGCTGATTCATGATCATACTCTAGTTAGTAATTTATTTAATAATTATTTTACTAATGTTGCCTCTAATTTAGTTTTAAGAAATTACCGTTATCAAGTAATAAATATAGTATAGGGTCCGAAACTCTAAATAATTTTTATTTAGAAAAGTTACAAAATTCAGAAAAGTTATTTTTAAAACCCGTTTCTGAGGATTTCGTTTTTAAAAATCTACTTAGCCTATCAGCCTCAAAAAGTACCGGTCTAGACCTAATACCTGCCCGTTTTCTTAAGGATGGTGCTGAAGTACTTAAAGTGCCTATTACTTTTATTATTAATTACTCTATCGTAGATAATGTAGTACCAGACGAACTGAAATTAGCTAAGGTTGTTCCTCTGTATAAAAAGAATAGTAAAGTAGAACCCTGTAATTACAGACCTGTTAGTATCTTAAGTATTGTATCTAAAATTCTAGAACGTTCTGTTTTTCTACAGCTGGAGGCACATCTTAGTAGGCTAAATCTGATCTATGAACTTCAGTCCGGTTTTCGTAAATCATATTCTACAGACACCTGCCTTATTAACTTAACTGATACAATTAGATGTAATAACGCAAAGGGTTTATATACTGGTATGGTATTGTTGGACCTACAAAAGGCTTTCGATACTGTAGATCATGAAATTCTGCTTGGTAA
This sequence comes from Nemertoderma westbladi, assembly GCA_032718475.1. Lineage (NCBI taxonomy): Eukaryota > Metazoa > Xenacoelomorpha > Nemertodermatida > Nemertodermatidae > Nemertoderma > Nemertoderma westbladi. The sequence goes on from JAUCBJ010003730.1 coordinate 12,778, forward strand.
GTTAGGCCTGATGGGTGTAGGTTCTATAGACTGGTTCAAGTCCTACCTGTCAGACAGAGGTCAAACTGTAGTCATTAGCAAATCGCAGTCTACTGTACAAGAGATTACCTGTGGTCGTACCGCAAGGTAGTATATTAGGTCCTCTGCTTTTTGTATGCTATGTAAATGATATGATAAGTAGTATAGAACCCGATTTTAAACTCATTTTATATGCCGACGACAGTGCTCTTATTTTCTCTCATAAAGATCCTATCCATATTTCCCAAAAGTTAAGTGCAGTTCTAGAATCCTGTAATGAGTGGTTGGTTGATAATAAGCTATCCATTCACTACGGTAAAACTGAAAGTATTTTGTTTGGTTCCAAAAGAAAGTTAAAGAAGGTAACTAAGTTTGAAGTCACTAGTAATGGACATAAGATTGAAAATAAAAAAGAAGTTAAATATTTAGGCGCCACATTGGATAACTGCTTATCAGGAGAAAGTACAGTGAAAAATATTTTCTCGAAAGTTAACAGTAGGCTTAGGTTTCTATACAGAAATAAAAATAGTTTAAACACCGACTCCCGCAAGTTACTTTGCTCTTCTTTAATACAGTGTCACATGGACTATGCATGCTCTTCTTGGTATGAAGGTTTAACCAAACAGCTTAAATGTAAATTACAAGTAGCTCAGAATAAAGTAGTACGATTTATTAATGACTACAAACCTAGGCACCACCTAACTCCAGATGACTTTTCTGAATCTGGACTACTTAACTTAGATAGTAGAGTTAAGCAGCTACGCCTTAACCATGTGCATAAAGTGTATAATGGTAAATGTCCCAATTACCTAAAACAAAAATTCAACAGAGTACGCGATACACACTCTTACAGTACCAGAGCTAGTGCTTCAAACTTCTACCTCCCGAATTGTAAATCCTTTGAATCTGATACTTTCTTTTTTAACGGCATAAAAAATTGGAACGCTCTGCCAAATGAAATTAAAAACCTAGATAATCAACATTATTTTAAATCTGCAGTTAAATCTCACCTCCGTGTGCAATGTAAAAATAGGTACAATAGTCCTACAGTAAGTTATTAGTTTATTAATTATTTACTATTTATACTGTAAATACGTTTTATAATAAATTGTTCTGTACATTACATCTTTATCGTTGAGTCGGGCATTGTCACGCTCTCGGTAAAGTTGTACATGTACATAGTGTAATTACGTTTTATATTGGTTTTAGGTTAGCGTAGTGTAATATTGTATTTGTAACCAAGTAACATAAAGGACCCCCTTGGAAATAAGCTGCAAAGCTTTAGGGGTAATCCTATATGTTATGTTGGACAATACCTTTATACCGGTATATTGTTTGGTGTATTTGTTATTGTTTTTACATAATGTATAAATAAATCTATCTATCTATCTAACATTAACACAGGGTACATTAACATTAGGTACAATGCCGAGTGTCGCAACAACATTGGGTACATTAACATTAGGTACAGTGCCGGGTACCGCAACAACATTAACACAGGGTACATTAACATTAGGTACAGTGCTGGGTGTTGCAACAACATTAACACAGGGTACATTAACATTAGGTACAATGCCGGGTGTCGCAACAACATTAACACAGGGTACATTAACATTAGGTACAGTGCCGGGTGTTGCAACAACATTGGGTACATTAACATTAGGTACAGTGCCGGGTGTGGCAACAACTTTAACATTAGGTACATTGCGGGGTGTCCCGGGGGGATAAACATTGGGTACATTAGCATTTGGTTCGTTACCGATTGAAGGGATTAGTGGCTATATATTTGCAAAAATATCGTTATAAATCATGTATACGGGTACCGGTATATTACTATTAGGTACATTACCAGGTATCTCAAAAACTTTAAGTGTGGGTACAGGGATATGATGAACAATAACATTACAAGCAGCGCTGATGGGCGTTGTTGTTTGTGAGTATTTAGTCAATCCGTGGAATCTATAGAGTTTTCCAGTTCCAGATTCGTAGAGGAAAGGGATGCAGTTGCCGTGGGTGGGTTAGTACGATAGAACATGCGGGATGACTGAGATTGAATGTTGGAAAGCACTGCAGGATGGTGTTTGTTACCACCAGAAATGCGTTGGCGTATGGTAGCTGCATCTCTAATTTCTCCGCGGTAGATGATCCATGTTTTATCCAGGTGTTGTTGACTTAAAGCCCGACGCTCCTGGCGCAGTTGGTATTGGAGTTTCTCTTCAGCTGGCGTGTGATCCTGAGATATATATATGTGGCTGTAATGCTCGGAGGCACGCAATTCCCGGGCTTTGCGCAGCAACACCGTCCGCTTTTCGGGAGATAAAGTCACTATAATTATTGTTTGGTTTTGTGGGCGGTCGGTGCCGCGTTTAGTAATACATCTGGTGGACAGTTCTGACTCTGTTAGCTCTATTTGAAGTGACGCTGCAATTTCTATTACAGTTTGCTTCGAGGTTTCATTTGCTATAGTAGTACCTTTAATAACGAGGTTATTTCTTCTTCTGTTTTGTTCATATTCCTTGTTCATATTATTTTAATTTGACGGGTGATGAGAGCGACATTTGAAGGTTTTGTCTGAGGTTTAATGTTACGACGTTGGTTGCGGGAGGTTGCAGTGATCCATTCAGCAGAGGCCACTTCGTCGTTTATTCTGTCGTTATCATTGACTTCCTGTGGAATTTCAGTTGAGACTCCCGTTCTTGTTACTGTGGCATACGATACGTTCATCTGTTGTAATTTACCGATGTCATGTTTCAGATCGGTTGTTGTAACCTCAGACATGTCGACGTGGTTCTGTAGTTCGAGCCGAAGTGATTGGATGAGTTCTTCATTTTTCAATAGACTTTCATTTAGTAGCGATAGGTTGTAGTTCTGCTTATTGATTTTTTCCTCCAACTTCAGTTCGTTGTCCGTCAAATGTTGAGAAATCCTGGAAAGGTGGCTTCTTGCACACTTCCCACAATAGAAATCAACCTTGCCGAAGTCCGTACTGGAGGTTGTGATACATATCATAGAAATTGTGCAGTTTTTTCCGGAACATTCAACTTCAAATTCGTCGGAGCCGTCAGTGCGACTTCCACCACTGCTGTTCGATGAAGGTAACGAGTGTTTGTCTCCTTTAGACTTCTTCTTGACATTTAAGGCGCTGCCGCTGGTTGTTTGGCGGATATTGGAGTTGGTACTCTGTCGGCGATTACCACCTGCGGTGCAGGTGAGATCGTTGTTTTGAACGCTGGAGCATTTGGTGGTAGACATCGTGGTGATCAATCGACTGATTGTAGCTAAATAAAAACCCGATGAGACGCATTCGCGTTGAAATAGCAAGTAGGCTATCTCTGTCCGTAGGTAAACAATATCTAGTATTTTAGCTATCAGTACAATATACCATATATCAAGGTATTAATGCAGTTTGCTATAATATCAAAATTAGCCATAATTTATCGAAATAACTTGACTGAATACTGCTATTCAATCAACATCATTACAATATGGGCAAGTATTAACTTGTTCCAGAAATCATATAGATGTAAAGGTTGTAGGGTAGCATGGCTTATCAACTATATAGATATAGTATAATATTCTAAAACCCAGTGTGATATTAAATGCACTTTAAATAATAAATGGAGATCAAATAACAAATGGACCACACAATTAAAAACTCGCACAATTTTGTACTTATTATATCGCTTCAAATTAATTCAACAGTGGATATTTGGGGAAAGGGGGAAGTTACAGTGTGCATTCGGGGGAAGTTTGGTGAACTGCATTTATGCAGTGAATCCATACTTTCCCCTTTGATATATCATATACTTAAGACATGCTAGGGTGACGGGGAAATATCTCGTTGCGATCTCCGAAAACATGCCCGAAATAGCAAAATTTACACCAGACTTGTCACAGATAATGTCAATTTCAGAGCACTACCAATTTAAATTGAGGTCTGAAATTTTTACACAATATTTGGGAAATATAAAGTGTTGTAACAGGCAATTTTTTTTTTATTTTTTAGAGTTGGAAGGAGACCATCTGCCCTTAAGGAAATGGCTTTCTAGTAATGTTATTAGATATTATTATTAGTGATTGTTAATTAACAATTAATAATTTTATATATTTTCAGAACAATTTGATCTAACAGATAACAACAATGCGCTCCTCTGCTTTAGTTCTACTACTACTGATGATAATTAGTTCAACAATCAGTCTTAATCCGTGGGATAGATATAAAGATATTGACCCCTACAAAACGAAAATATTACTAACAGAGGAATTGAGAACATCAGAAAAATTATGGAGATTTGAAGTGGAAAAAGGAAAATATGTATTGCGTTGCCCGCATGGGGGATTTCTTTCAGATGATGTGCCTGAATTCTCCAAATATAATTTTTATGAATGAAAATAGTTCTGGAATAATCCATATTAAAAGCACCAAATATGCTGTATATTTTTATACTCCAATCATAAGTGATTTTAAGGCGGGTGCATGTCAAAATTTTCAAAAGTTGCATGGGTCGCTAACATGTTGAAATGAGAGCAGCAGAATTTGGCGATATTATTTAATTTAGAAACGCAATATTAGTGCAACCTTTGACCTCAAAAAGTGACTCAATATTTAGGATTTCTGTTGGTGAGAGAGCGGAGGTAGGCCTACAGTAAGAACATACCCTTACTACTGTTAACAAGAGACAGAGAGACAAACATACAGGTATGACAAACAAATCTACCTCACTAACCGGTGAGGCAGAAAGACAGCCTATGAACAGACAAAATTCGCCAGAATAACAATCCCAAGCAGCGAATCGTAAACTAATAACTATGTCCGTAAACTTGCACACAGTGTGATTTATATGGGGGGTGAGTTTGCTAGCTAAATACTAGCAGACTATTGGCAGACGAAAATCCACAGTCTTATATAATAACACAATAGAAATAATACAAGGTTCTAGAACGTGAGTGTGTGTGTCTGGGTGTGTCAATTTAAATCGAACAGAAGGCAGAACAAAATAATATAACTACGCCTTTTACAAGGAGTTGGAGGCTGGTACGGCGAAAAATCGAATGCTAGACTGCTAGAATAAGCCTAGTCACCATGCTGTACGTAGGTCCAATACTCACAAATGATGAGGGCTCTCCTTTACGGCTCTTATCTAGAATTTTGCTACCTACTGTAGGTGTTACTGTGGTAGCTCCTATCAATACTTTCGCAAATGACATGGTAGCGATAGTATAACCGTCTAGACCTAATGATGTTTGTTGCCGTTGTTCCCAACACCAGGGGGGAAAACGCCGATGCTGGAGGCGGAACTTTCAGACCACTATGTCCCAGCCAGTCACCGGATATTGGGAGTGGAGAAGGACGTTGTCTCAAATGCAGAGTAGAAAAACGAGTTTTGTTGGTTGGATATTAATCTTTATTAGATCGACACTCTGAACTCTGATTTGCACTCTGATTGAGAATAATTTGGGCTTCCCCACACCAATATATCAAATATTCACAATAATACACAGTATGAAATTCCTACATTAGATTATTTAATTACCCCACTGTTCGCTTAACTTTAGATTTTGCCCTAACTAATGTTCCCCATTTTCCCTCGGTCCTAGTCCTGGTATAGTAGTGTTGGTGTCGGTCGATCCTTTGCTTGTCTGCTCCACCCTTCCTGATCCCATACTGGTCAGTCATTAGGAATGCGGCATGGCTTAGCTAGAGATTCTGTCAGTTCGTTGCAAGGTCCCAACTACCGACGCTTTCCGAGTCCTTTTCAGGCTCGTAATCACGTTAGTAGCCAAGAACCCACTCAGAATAGTCGGTATGCCAGTAAAGTCCGGACCTCTGTCTTTCGACTCTGTCACATGTCTGTCCCACCCTTCCCAAACCCTAGCGGGATCGGTCCTCAGGAATGCGGTACGGCTTAGCTAGGGGTTTGTTAGCCCATTGTCCCGAGTCCTTTTCAGGCTCGTACTAACACCAGTCGTGGAGCCTACGCCAGGAACTTGGTCCTCATCGAACCCTTCCTTTCCATCAGTTCATTGCCCTTTCTCCACTCCTTGGTTCGTCGAACGGCGCCCGAGTCCTTTTCAGGCTCACTCGTTACCAACAACCGGGAAGCATTCCAGACCTGTCAGTCGATCCTTCACGAATCCCCAATGCAAAAAACTCTGCCCGAGTCTTTTCAGACTCAGTCCAGCCAACACGCCGGGAACCACTTAGGATCTGTCAGTCCCATCGCAGACCCCTAGCACCAGTTGCCGCCGATGGCCAAGGGCCGCTAAGGGCAGTCCTTGTCTCCAGGCCTAGCAGGTTACCAACTACCGAAGTAGAAGGAGGTTGTCTAGACCTATAGTAACTTTCAGGCAACTCTGACAGCAAAAATAAAATAAAATTGAGCGACTGTATTTAAGAAATTTACCCAAACCGCCAATCAATACAAGAAAGTGAGACAGTATGTGTTCAGCCCTTTTAATCTGCACCCTCCCCCCCCTCCCACCCCCTTCCCACCCACCAATACATAATTGCGACATCTACCACCCACGGAAGGGTAGCACAACCCCCCCCCCCCCCCCCCCCCTAACACACACATCCTTCTCATCTATGTGCCAGCCAACTTGCATGTTGGCCAATAAAGGAGCAGTATTTATTGTGCATACATTTTTTATTCCGTTTTAATTACTTTATATCAATTAAAGACACAATTAATTAAAAAAATAACTTGAACTAATTAACTTTAAAACAACTTTAAAGTATAATTATTAAAATTTTATACTGTAAAATATTTAATTTCCTTTAAAAGGCAGGTTGAAAAGCTGTTTTTACCTTAATCAATTTAATTAACTAATTAAGTGCTATTATCTTAGCTTCTCGAAGGTCACATGTAAATTCAACTTGGAAAATGTCTATACTTTTTCCAAACAACATGTGTACCAAGTTTGGATAGATTTAATCAAAGATTAGCCGAGTTATTCACGTTTCAAATTGAACACTCAAAAAAAGCGACAGAATGACAGAACAACAGGTTGATTAATAGTACCACTACGCTAAGGCTCACTTACTTCGTGTCTCGCCCCACAGTTAGGATTCACATTATCCCAGTCCCAGTGCCAACGTGCTTTAAAAAGTCCCCCCCCCCACCGCCCTATTCCTACCTTAATATGCTCTGGCTATACCAATGGATATTTGTCATTATTTAAACAAATTAAAAAAGTGCCCTTTTTTGAAAAACAAACCGCCCTTTCAAAATCCTGGCTACAGGCCTGCGATTGGGGGACGTTAGTGCCCACGGGCACTAATGTCTCAGGACTTTAGTGCCCGTGAGTCATTAGTGCTGGGGAACCATGTCTGCAAGAGAGACGTTAGTGCCCGCGAGTCATTAGTGCCCGGGAACCATGTCTGCAAGTGAGACGTTAGTGCCCGCGAGTCATTAGTGCCCGGGAACCATGTCTGCAAGTGAGACGTTAGTGCCCACGAGTCATTAGTGCCCGGGAACCATGTCTGCAAGGGAGACGTTAGAGCCCGCGTGACATTAGTGCCCGAAGACCTTCTCTACACGTGTGATGTTAGTGCCCTTGAGTCATTAGGACTTTCAAAGTTAACTGTCAAAATTTTGGTCTTTCTGGAGTTAATAAAAAGACCAACACTAGAAGCAGCATGTTCTAATGAGCTGAGGAGCCGTTGGGCTCCCTCTAGTGATTCTGAGAGTACTCTTAAGTCATCAGCAAAGTCTAAATTAGTTAGGTACTTGGCAGGATTTCCTCGACTTCTGGAGCCAGTAGGTGGAGTTATCATCACTCCATCATCATTATGATGATCTAAGGACATGCGTAGAACATAGTCAACCACAATGATGAACAAGAATGGTGCAAGTGTGTCTCCCTGGAGGACGTCCCATTACACTTCAAATGGTTCTGTGTCACCGTCAACAGTAGACACAAATGTTGTCGAACCATCGTATACTGATCTGATTGCTGCAATAATTTCATCAGGAATCCCATATAATGAAAGTATGCTGAACATACGTGAGCAAGAGACTGAATCAAAGGCCTTGCAGAAGTCAACAAAGATAACAGCCAGGCCTGTCTTTCTTTTATGATAATTCTTCAATTATCCATCTAAGTGCCAAAATGGGCTCCATGGTTCCCATTTTAAGTATTTAAGTGAAGTGGTACGTTAAGGTCAGGTCAGGTATTCTAGGTCATTGATCAAGAAAACTTGCCACCTCCATGCAGCATAAAGGAGGTGCCACCTGTAGCTGCATAGACCCTCTTACTAGGGCAAATCTGGTCCTGTAACTAGGACCCCCTTCGTTCTGGGATAAGGACGCCCTTGGTCCTGGATTAAGGACCCATATACTTGGCTGCAGGGGTATATGGCCTGACCAGGCAGATGGTGATCTACCAATGGCTGGTTAGGAGTAGAGTGTTCTCATGTCCACTCTGAGGGCACTTCACTGCGACCTGCACCTGGCAGCAAGGGTACAGGGCATGACCCAGCAGATGAGCTGCAACAGCCAATGGTGGGTCATGTACGCCAGAGTAGATATGGGTGATGGGCCTCATATCTGACTCCATTGCGACACCCACCCTGTGGAATGGCAAACCAGGGTGTGGTATTTGCCCCGAGAGCTGACTCGGCAAAAAAGCACCCCCCAACCCCCACTATGGATTACATTAGCAATGCGGAGGTCCGGCCACTAGAGGCCAGTGGAATTACCGGACACAATCGGCCTCACAGGCGTCAGTTAACTCCTGACCGGCTGCCTGTCTCACCCCCTACTGGAGAGAGAGCAGCCAACAATTCTTTGAGTCCCTTTCCTGATGACCTTTCTGGCCCAAACCCTGGGTCACCAGGGAGGCCAGATTGTGATGGGGAGAGGGATTCTGGAGTTGGAGGCTACTCTCATGTTCCGCCCCGACCAACAAAGCCATTGGTGAATCTGAGGCAAGTCACTAGACTAGCCTCAGTAAACACCCTAACACTCGGGTCCCCAATGCGACAAGGTGAGCTGACTGCCTTGGCAGATAAGCTTTCTCTTAGCGCAGTGGGTGTTCAAGAGCACCGAATGCAGACTGGACAGACTGATGAGGTTCTGATTAAGGACATGGGGGGCGGTTGGCGACTCGCCCTCGCGTCAGCAGATGATAGTGGCAATGGTGGAATTGGTCTATTGATGAATCCAACTGCACATGCAGCATTGGACAAAATAGACCAAATCTCTAACCGCATCATCCGTTGCCACTTCTCATGTTCTGGAAGACTGGCTAAGAAGTTTCCTAAGGTGGTTCTGATTGTGTGCTACTCTCCAACTAGTGTTGCCCCTGTAGAGGAGGTGGAAAATTTCTACCACAATCTACAAGCAGCAACTGATGGAGTGGATCAGCATGCATTCTTAACATTCCTGGGAGACTTTAATGCAAGTCTGCATCAATCACCTACATCGCCCTGGGTCTATAGCAATAGTGTTAACCGAAATTCTGTCCATCTTCAGGATTTTATCTCTGGAAATGGATTGTTTTCGGCTGGAACCCAGTTCAAGAAGCGAACTGGAAAGCTATGGACTCATAGTGGACCCAGTGGTCACAAGTCCCAGATAGACCATATTCTGTTTCGTAGGAAATACAGGAGCTCTATACAAGACTGTAATGCATTTACACTTCGACCCTTCTCCAGTGATCACCGCCTTATTGTGGCCAAGGTAAGACTTAGTCTGCGTGCTAGCAGAACAACGAAATCTGCCTTGCCACGGCATGACTGGTCCTCTCTGTTGCAACAGCCAAGTGTGAGATCCAGCTTCACACTACAGCTGAGCAACAGGTATGAGGCTCTTGCCTCTGAGGCGGCAGATCACTGTGAGGGCTATACTGCCTTTACAGAAGCAGTTAAGTTAGCAGCTGCAGAAACAGTTCCTGTATACCCTCGAAACAGGAAAAGGGCCCCCTGGACTGACAACAAAATTCAGAAGTGCCGAAATGACCTTCATAAGGCGCAGAAAGAGTCCCGACTCAAACAGACTACAGCGGCCAAGAATGCAGTTAAAGCTGCATCTAGGTCCCTGAACAGGCAGTACTCTGTTAATCTACAGGAGCTAATAAACCAACAGGTTGATGCCATCAATGATGCTGACGACAGCAGGCAATCATCCCAGGCATGGAAATCGATCAATCTGCTTACTGGGCGGAAAAGCCAACCAACCACCAAGGTTAAGGCTGAATCACCAGCCGATCGCCTCAATGGTTGGAAAGCCCACTTTGAAAAGCTCCTCAATAATGACAGGGTATTGCCTGATAACTTTATAGAAGTAAAAGTGTCTGAGTCTGTACTCCCAGATATTCCCATTGGCGATATCTCCTTTGCAGAAGTGAAGGCTGCTGCAAAGAGCATTAAGACCAATCGTGCCAGTGGAGTAGATGGTGTTCCCCCTGAGGTCTTTAAAATACCTGAGTGTTTAAAGCTCATCTATCCCATCATAGTAGACATGTACCGTACAACAAGAGTCCCACAAGAAATGAAAACAAATAAGTTGGTGCCAGTTCCCAAGAAGGGCAACCTAACACTCTATGGTTCTTTTCGGGGAATCTCATTGATCTCGATTG